>JAGDQP010061555.1:0-10056 GCA_022664845.1 Lepisma saccharinum
TAATAGAGGTCTATTGAGTTACACTGTGGTCTCTAGTGGGTTGGTGTGAACGTAAATGTAGGGACCTGAGTAGGTGGGTTGAAGGTTGATGTTCAATACTGTACGTGCGGCAAACTGAAGTTGGGTTAGGACGTTGGATTTTTGGAAGGGATACAGATTTTGCAGAGTGATGGTGATGAAAGATAGAAACTGATCTATGGTAATGGGTTGCGTAGGAGAAAGTACAGTTGGGTTGCATGTTTTAGGTCCAGGAGGACGGAGAGGTAGCACTAGGCCGGGATTTTCAGGGGTAGGTTCTGGACGGTTTTTGCATCGATAACTATAGGTTGGATGCTGTTGTCCACAGGTCAGCCATTTGGGTGGGTGTTGCAGGTTAGAACAGTCTTTGGTGGTATGTGGACCAGTGCAGTAGCCACATTTAGGAGTATTAGGACAGTGGGAAGTGGGATGGTCGTTATAGGTTTGACAGTGTTCGCATCTGGTAGGTAATGGAGGTTGAGAACGAGAGGGTTCGACACGGTATCGCCTTCTGTAGATGTAGGCACCAGCTGTCAGTAAGTCTTCGATAGTCTGTGAATGAGAGGTTAGAATGCGTACCATGTAGCAGGGTGTTCCGGTTTTGGTTTTGATCCTGATGCATTTGGAGATGATATGGCCTTCGGTTGTGAGTTCTTGCTGAATTTCGTCATCTGCTAATTCTGGATTTACTCCTCGGACAACGACAGAAAGGACTGGTGGTCGTCGAGGAGGTGGTTGATGCGTTTGACGTGGAGTGTCGAGTCTCGTGAATTGTGCAGTTGGACCAAAAATTTCCAGACTATGCTTGTTTCTGATTTTTGAGGCGAAGTTTGGTTCATTTGATTTTAGAATGATGCCATTGCGTGTTGGAATAATCTGTGTGATAATGTCTCTAGGCACATATTTGAGAAACTGAAGAAGTAGCACTTTAGGATTCTGGAACTTTGGATCAAATTTTGTTAGCAAGAAAGAATGAGTTGTAGTACCGGAAAGAGAATCTTCATATGGTGGTCCTGTCATCTGTTGTGGGAGACGATGTCTTCCAGTCTCTGGTTGATGATTAAACATTATGAGTAGGTTGCTATCTGTCAGAAGGATGAAAAGGGTGTACACATTTGCCAGTCCAGTGAGAGTGATAACAGTCGTGATGAATGATAATGATCACTGTGGCTCCCCTAAGAAGCAGCAATACGTCTTCTCGGTGATGTCGACCTGTGATAAACACACCCAGTCCTCCACAAAATCTCAACGAACAAAAATACTGGTACTCAAACTGTATGGCAACAGTGGTTTTCCCAGGTAAGGTATGTAGTAATGCATACAATATTTTACATATAAAAGTGACTTGAGCTATATCACCCACAGTTATTTATTTATTTATATCTGTTTATAACATTATTATTTTAATTTTTATTATTGTTATTTAGTTCTTATTTAATTTATTATTTGTGCGTTTCTCTGATTTGATTTATAACAATTTTAGACTTATCTATTTTTTTTATTTTTTTATTTCTTCACTTTCATTCGTTCATATTTCACTGTTTATTATCTTTATTATTAGTTTTTAACACTATTGTAAGTCATATTTTGTATTTATTCTCTTGTTGAACCTAGAGAGTTCCTACTTTACATATTGCCTATGTCTATTTCAAATCTAATCTTTTCCCACTACCTAATCTATACTATTTTCAACTTCCTTTATCCCACTAATCTATATCTTCCCTAGCATTATTAACTGAATATTTTAATAAAAAATAACACAAATTTTAGACATTCATACTCCCATTCGTCCTGTGTGCGGCTCCAAGCCAATCGAGTTAATTCAGGCCCCCGGGCAGCGGGATTTCTCCTCCAGACCCATGGATCGGCACTGGTTCCGGTGACTCCTCTTCTCTCTTCCAGACTCACCGCCTCCATCACCTTACATCACACGCATTTTCTTACTTTCACTCGCGCACTCGCAGCATTATATTCCTTCCGCTGTTTTTAAGTTCTTGCCATCCAGAGTTGGAGCGCTGTCCTGACTACGGTCGAACACACAATTACACGTAAGTCTATATACATTTGCTTGATTTTGTAGCTCAATAGTTTAATTCGTAGAATTATGTATTGTTTCCGTTTTATTGCCTATTAATGTATCTCATTTTACATATATGCGAGATCTTTGCCGTGATTAGATCCAGAGAGTTCCTCGTTTCCCCATTTTCCATTATGTTTTGTACTGTTGTTTCTTGTAATTCCCGTCTTAAATCAACTATTTGTTGTATAATTGTTCCTTCGTTATTTACTTGGTTTTTCGGTCACTCGAGGACGACATGTTCCGGCGTCGACTCCGGGCCACACACGCACATCGGGGAGTCAACCCGTTCTAATTCATAAAATTTGCTTCGGTACGGCCCATGACCACTTAAAAATTGTACAGCGCCTCTGCTCGGGTTCCATCCTCTCCATTAAAATCGGTTGTGTACATTTTCTATTATTCGCTATAATCTTCTAGATTTTCTGCTTCTTTCCCAGAAGTCTTGCCATTTACATATAATAATTTCTTCCAGGCTTTTGTTCAGAAAATTTGTCCCCCGGGGGGGGGGGGAGATTTCAGAGAATTATAATTAGCATTACAATAGTAGAATAAATAACAACTACAATTTTGCCCAGGGGCGGCACATTACCACCCCGGAGAGGCGCCTGAAAGAAACACTGATTTCTTTTATTTCCTCCTTTTTGTTTGCCATGTTTCCTAAGATTTCCGTAACTCTTATGTTATTTTTCTTAATTCAATACAAAGCAGCAGACTTGATGGTCTCCAAATGCAGAGGCGATGTTCCTAATATTATGTTTAATGCCGCCCCGGGTGGAGTTCGATATGTACCGGACATTCTTATTAATACGGATCTTTGAGCGCTATCCAGTTTGTCGGCTAACCTCTGATTTTCTGTCAACCTGTGTGCTCACACACTAGATCCGTATGAGCCAATTGAATTGATTATTTGGTTATGGTACAATTTGATATGTTTTATAGGCAGCCGGAATCTTGTTGTAGCTATTGTAGTTATTTTATTCGCAAATTTGATTATTTTATTTTTCGTAGCTTCTATGTGCTCAATAAAGTTTAGTTTTTCATCTAGGATGTTCTCTAGATATTTAAATGATTTAGTTCTTTTTAAACTTTGATTATTAAATTTTATTGTGTGGTTTCTTTCTAGTTTATTCTTAAAGATCATATACTGAGTTTTTCAGTAGAGATCATCAATTTGTTAGTCTCGCACCATTCATGAACTGTCGTTAAGATTTTCATTGCCTCAAGTTCCATTTCTCGTCTGGAATCTGCCTTAACTAATACCGCAATGTCGTCGGGGTAGGCGATGATTGACATTGCCTCTTCTATTTCGTTGATCTTCTTTACGCAGGGATCGATGCAAATGTCCCAAAAGACTGGGCCACAGATCGATCCCTTATTCGGTCTCCGGGTCATCTTTTCTCCTGGGGCACGTAGGCTGACTGTTCTGTTTGCACAGTAGTCCCCGAGTACCCTTATTATGTAATTTGGTATTTCGCTATTCTTTAGGTTCACAAATAGGGCCGGCCACCACAGGTTGTCGAAGGCTCCATTGATGTCAATGAAAATTGACGTATTTGCCATCTGCCCTCTTCACGCCATCGCAGAACTTATTCAGAGCATCCTCGGTTGACCTTCCTTTCTTAAATCCAAATTACGTCTGGTCGTCCTTAATTCCCTTTCTAGCTGCTTGTAAACGATTTACAATTATCTTTTAAAAGACTTTACCAATGACGTTCAGAAAGCAGATGGGTCTATAGGATCTTGGGGCTAGACCTCGGCTTCTCTCTGCTATTCAAAACGATTTATTAGGTTGGCTTCCTTCCACTTTACCGGGTATCTTTCCTGCCTCAAGCATTCGGTGAGGAGTCTTGCCAAATATGGGATCCATAAGTCTTTAGTCTTCTTAAGAATCTCTGACTTAATGCCATCTGGGCCCGGAGCTTTTTTTGAGAGAGAGAGAGAGAGAGAGAGAGAGAGAGATTTAATTGCCTGCAATTTCAGTTTTTCACTGTGATTTCTTCCTTATTATCATTTTTTCTGTTACTGTTCGATCTAATATTTCCCTCATTCTTTGCTGTTCTTTCGTTTCTTCTTCTTCCTTATCCTTTGGTATAAGTTCTTGCATTAGTAGTTTTGCTGATTTCTTTCACGTTGTGGTGTAATTTCCCTGTTTTCTTTAATGTTGCTAGAGTTGTGGGTGTTGTCTTGTGCTTTGTATGGAGAGCCCCATACATCCATTTTTAGGTTTGTTTTCTACAAATGCATCCCAAGATTCCTTTCTTCGTATGCTTGTTTTGTCCTTATACTCGTTTTTGATCGTTCTGTATTGTGCCAGTTTTCAATCTCTAAGCTCTGGGTCTTGTGCCAATTGGTAACTCTTTCTTTTTGCCCTGACAATTCTCCTCATCCTTTCCAATTCCCGACACCAGAAAGGAGCCGTGGTGTTTGCCTTAATCTTCCCCTGCGGCGGACAAGAAGCCCTAACTGCTTATCTGACTGATCCCTCCAAAGTTGCAGCTACTAGGTCCACATCAGTTCGAACTTCTATCTCAGGAAAAGCCAGATGTCTCTGAAACTTTTCCCAATTTAAAAAATAATTGCGTTATGGTCGCTTGTGGTCCGACTATCCAAGACTTACCAATTATCGATTTTATTATAAAGATTTTGCGTTGTTAATGTTAGGTCTATGTTTGATTTTTTTCTCCTGCCCTGTTACAAAAGGTTGGGGGTTGTCCCTCCTTATTTACTACAATCAGGTTGTTTGCAAATATTAATTCTTCGAGTTCTTCCCCTCTTCTTCTATCCCTATCATTTCTAACGTTGCTGAACCACAGAGGCGACTTTGCATTTGAATCCATAGCTATAATTATATTTTGGTTCTGATATGCATTCATTATTGATTCTAATTTATTTATGAGCTGTGTGATCTCAAATCTATATTGACAGTATAAGCTTATTATAAATTTTCTAAATTGGGTTAATAGTTCTGCACATGCAGTGTATTCATCTGTTAGTTGAGTAATTTCTAATCTTTGAGAATTTATGTTTAGATTTATTATAGCTGCTTTTGGTTCTTCACCTCCCATTACTATCTGAGCTGTAGTAAGTATGTTTATTAGCCTTCTATTCAAAATATATGGTTCCTGGATACAGTTTATATCAGTTTGTAGTTCCTCAGATAGTCTTCTTACCTCCGCTCCAACAGTCCAGGAATGCTGAGCATTTATTTGCAAGCACAGAGCACCACTCAGGCCCCATGTACCCCCCGTGGGTATTTAGTGTGCAGATAGCAGTGAAGTCAGGACTCCTTCGGATCCAGCAGCACCCTGCCAGGCGCCCTCACGAAGAAGCTGTACACCTCGTTAATATTGAAGTTTTCGTCCCTGCGGGTGAAGACTTCATCTATTAAATCTAAGAGTTCTCCCGGCTCGGTTAGTAAATTGTCTCTTTAGAGAAATGCGATCAACTGCATCTGGTGTTGGAAATGTTATCCTGTCTCCATTTGAACGAATCTTGCGCACAATGTGGTTTAGGGAGACGGTCAGAACCTGCGGATCCTCTAAATTTGCCAATTTTTATGTTTTCTTCTTCTGAATATGTCCAATTTATCTTTTTCTGTTGATCTCTAGAACCACTCGCGTCTCCATACACACAGCCCTCTTTAGTTTGTCTTATTATCATCCTTTTCTTCTTGTAGTTCTTGAGTTCCGCCTCCAGCTACTGAAGTTCCAGCTTGTTTTTCAACATCTTCATTAAATAGAGTTTTATTATTCGGATCAAATCTTTCACCTAATCTTCCACCTAATTTGGAAAGGCAATTATTCCATTTTTTCTTTTTAACAGTTTGCGTGCATACATTAGCTCTTTTGGTTGTTTCATTTGATGATTGAGGTGTGTCTGTTTCTTTTATTATCTCCTTTCTTTCTAAATTTTATTAGTCGCGATCGATCCCTCTTTAATTTGAGGGTGATTTTTAGTTTCTTATTTTCCTCGTCCGGCATGCTGTCTTCTATCTCTTCCTCCGCCTCCGTTTCAGAATCGGACAGGTTGATTACTAGTTTGTTTATTTCTGTTGATATTTCTTCTTCCTTACAATTTAATTTCTCCTTTTTTGTTCTTTGTTTCCTTGGATAGTAGAATATATTAAAATTGCTCACTGCACTATTTAATATTTTCCTAAACAGTTTTTTTTTCTTTCTTTGAATTTTTCCAGGACTTCATCTGGTTCATGTCTCCATATACCCATTCCCACTGCAGGCATGATCTTCCTGCCATTACTCTTATTTATTTGTAAATTATTCATTTCTTCTAAGTCAAATGTGTTGTGCGAATTTACGACCAATCCGGAAAAGTTGTCAGTTTTGGATTTATAAAATGCAGTATAATTTAGCCTTTTTCTTCTATGTTAAGGGTTCCTTCTGTAATTGTTAAAAAAATTTCAATATTCTGTGTTTCAAAATGTTCCTCCAGCCAATTCTTGAAATTTTTATCCTTCTTCTTGTCCGTCCATGTCATCTCCTTTACCCAAATATTTTCGTATTTACTCAGATTGTTTAGTCTTTTATTCATAGTCGGTTTTGCTAACTATCCTCGCCAATAAGTTCTTATACGTTGCACATTCCTTGCAGTCCTTCTTTCGCATGAGGCATGGGATGCATGTTCTTTGTTGTTCTTTCTTGGGGCAGCTGTCCTTTTTATGATCTTTACTTCTACAGTGGGAACAGACTTCATGGCCATCGAGATACCATAAGGTAGTCCTTAATTGCATGACTTGTATAATTTATATATATCCTTGGTTTTTCCAATAGTGCATTCCTGACTTCTGATGTGACCTCCAATAGCGCATGGCACGTTCTTTTACCTTTAGGTCCAGTCCGAAACTTCACCTTCGTCTTTCTCAAAGCTTCTTCGGCGAGTCTTTCTTCATCAATGTTTGTATTGATTACCTTCCTTACTATTTCTTCATTCTTCATTTTTAATTCTGACTCGATATTATAGATGATAAGGTTTTTTTTCTTCCTCTCCTCATCAATTTGGAATTTGTCTTTTATTCTAGTTTTGTTTATTATTCTGTTTACATCCTCCTTTGTCTCTGCGTGTACAATCATGATGTTTTTCCCAGTAAAGATCGTAGCGCGGATCTTATCCTTTTCGGGATTGATAGCTCCAACGCAGCTGGAACTGAGATAAGCTAAGGTTTCTCCCAGCTGAATCTGAACTCAGGTTTAATATATAGAGAAGGTTTATCTTTTCCTTTTATTTCTTCGATTTTGTGTTACCTCTCTGATGTTATAGTTTTCTTGACTGCATCAGCAAAGCTAGATTGCTGCACAGTAGTCCTGTTCAGTATTGCCTGTTCATTTTTGAGAAGTTCACCAACTCTAGTATTTAGCTCTTTCACTTTATTTTGTAGATCTGCATTGTTTTTGGTTTCGCAATCTAACTTCACATAATACTCAGTATTCTCTGGTTTTATTCCTATTACTGTTTTCTCCTGGTTTCTAATTTCTTCCCTCAGGTATTTGTTTTCATCTTCTATTCGCTCTAGCGCGCCCTGCAGCTTTGCCATCCTTATTTTCTGCTCTACATGTTCCTTACTCTGTGCTTTTAATCTTTCAATCTCTTTTTCTAATAGTTCTATCTTCGTTACCAGAGTGATCTCTCTTTCTTCTATGGTGAGTGATGCCGATTTTGCAATTAGTTCACGATACAATCTTCTTAATTCTGTATTAAACTTTGCCTCATTTTCATGATTGATTTTTCTCTGTTCTGCCAATCTTCCTTCCAATATTACCACCCTGTTGAACCACGCAGTGAGCAGCCCCTCTATTTTTCGTATGGTTCTTTACCATCTCTTGATTTACTCAGTGTTGTTCTTTCTACATCTTTTATAGATTTCTCAAACTGTGCTTGGTAATGTACCTGCCGGGCTACCAGTTTCTCTTCGCTATCAATCTCCTCTTCTGAAGATTCCTGAGGATTTTCTTTTCCATCTTTCGATTTCTTCTTAGCCTCGCCATCTCCATCCGCGGACGATTCCTGCATTCTTTTCCTCCCCTTTTCTTCTTCCACTTCTTGAGGCATCTGCAGATACCCCATAGAATCTTTCCGTGATAGGCTCATTTTTGTTGTTCTTTCCGTAGTTCCCCACGGAGGAGTTCTAATAAGTGGTGTTCCTTCCGGTTTATTTTCCTCTTCTGCTCTTCTTTCCGCCTACTTTTTCCTCTCCTCGATTTCCTGTTGTTTTCTCCTCAATGCTTCTTCTTTCTTCAATATCTCGTCAGACAAGTCATACTTACTGTATGACTTCTGAGATTCATCCTTTCCAGTTCCCGACATCTGGAAACCACTTGCGACCGATCACGTATGAAGTCCGACGCTGCAGCACCGTAAACAGTATTTTAACCGCCTCGCGCTCGCGCACACACACGAATACGAACTCTCGCAACGTAGCAGTCTTTGATAGAACCATGCCGCATCAGCCAGCTCTATTGATCGTAGTGTTAGAAATATTAACCTTTAATAATTATTTTCCCACGCTTTCGGCAGCCTGTAGATCCGAAACTATGCAGATTTCGAAAATTGTCACAGGAACTTTCGTCTTGTTTTGATGTGAGCAAACACCCTGTATATACAAGAGAAAAACTAAACGCTAAAATTGAAATGAAAAGTACATAAAGTGTTCTGTTTACAAACACAAATATAGAAAAATTTGTATCAACATTACATACCTTTCTTTAGTCGAATTTCTGCTCCCATTAATTTATTTATTTCCTCAGACCTCCAAGTTTAAACAATTATGGTGACCACTCGTCCTGCTTTTGATTATCATGTCCTGTATCACGTTCAACAGTCAAGCCGGACGCTAATTTGCTCTGAATTTTGTTGTATCATTTAAAAATAGTAAACTTCCCATGACTCTGATGGATTTTGTCCAGGTAGTAACTATAGTGAGCTAATGGGGGTCGCGGCGGCTCAGTGGTAGAACGTCCGCCTCTGGTGCGTGGGGTCCCCGGTTCGTACCATGTAAGCCTTATGGTGGATAAACCTCGTATTCGTAGGTTTTCTTGAAATTTTCCCGCTTCCTTCCATTTTCTTCAATTCACTCATCATCATCCATCCATTCGTCCTGAGTCAAAGTTACAGCTAATGTAACTGATGCTCTTGTTACAGGCTGCTTGAACACTAAAAGTAATCATTACTCTGATAGTTGGTATTAATTACTTTATTTTATTTTTCACTACCCTCTCCTGAGTTCTCACTGACCGTGGATATCCCAATCACTTCATCCGTAAACAATTAGACCGTGCCAGGAATCACCTAAATTTCAACCGACTTTCCCACGAAGCTCCCTCCGCTCTCAGTCTTCTGACTCAGAATCATCCTAGCCTTTAGGTCCTAAAAGGTTCTTTAAACTGCCGCATCCTAACCTAACTGGGCCACCTCTTACAATATTCCACCTCTCCACCCTAACACCTCCTCGAAACCATTCGCGTGAACAACCAGCGTTAGTCCTGCAAATCATAAGGGCTGATTTTCATGAAAACTTGCGTTGCTTGCGATTTGGGTGAAAAGCAAGCAACGCAAGTTTTCATGAAAATCAGTCCTAACTCTAATCATTTTCTCGTTGAACACACTTCACATTACAGACGCACCTTTGACGAAACTTTCCTTGTGAGCATCCTGAAAATTCTCAATCCTGATTCACCCACCGCAGTTAGGGAGAGATGGGAGCAGACATTCATCTCTATCCTCTCAGCCAATTATGAACCCGGCCTTTACTGCATGCAGCGCAGTTCTTTTTTGGTCCCTTCCCTCCTTATTTTTAGTTTCCTTATTCCCAATTTTGATTTTCTTCATCTTCATTATTATTTTACTCCTTCACCGGTGATTCTTTACCTTCTTATTCCTTTAGGATGCCTCTCACCAACGCCTAGTAAAATCCATACTTCCTCCGCCACTTGGTGTTTTCTTCAACC
>JAGDQP010061559.1:0-12020 GCA_022664845.1 Lepisma saccharinum
TTTCAGAATGTGATTCAGTGCTTATATAGAAACTTCGTCACTGTTAGCAATACGTTCGGTTAAGTAACTCAAAAATATTTGGAAGCTGGTGTAGTGAAAACTGTTTGACTTAAACCTGTATTTCGGAGAGAAAATTCAAATGTCCTTTCCTTGTAGTATTCGTCACTTTAAGTAAAATGATGGAGTCTAGCGAGAAAGTAAATCAAGTTGACTTATTTTACAAATTCCTCTTCTTACCCTAAGTGCAACGTTATCTGTAGAAGTGAGTGTACTTCCTAATGTTCAACAGATAGTACTGCTACTGCTATTATCATTTATCTCATTTTGAGTTTGGTGACGCTGTAAGCAGCCTCAATTTATGGAGCTTTTTTTAATTTTGTTTTATCGGTCTGTCTCCCTGTTGAAGCAGGCAAAGATAAGCTGGCTTTAAGTTTTCATCGACTTCAATTCACTAGTCCCACTTTCAACCAGGCGAGGCTACAACCTTTTCTTATGGTATTTCTGTAGTATATGTACTCAATATGTAACTGTCGAGAAGAAAGCATGTTTAGAGAATCTTCAGCTACCACCGTTTCCTCAGCCACTTTTCTAACCTGGTGTCACCACAGCCCTTTCCTTACCCTATTTTAACACTATAGGCACCACTTTTGTGAAATTGGATATACGCCATCTATATTCGCTTTCAGTATGCATAAAAATGCGCTGCTTTCCGATATGCATTACAAGAAATTGTCGTGTAACACAGGCTGTACCGCTTCAATGAAAACCGCCAGAGAGAAACTGACTTCAGATTTGAAGTCATTGATCTCAATTTGACAGCAATTCTCTATCGGGTGATGCTACAACCTTGTTTTATGGTATTCTTGTACTATATGCTCTTCTGGCAATAGTCGAATGGTTCATTATGCATGAACTACCAAAGTTTATAACTTAAACCAGTTTAGTAGGCCATTTCATGTCGCAATTTATTTATGATCATTAACAAGTTTATCTTTTGTTTGAACAAAATTTAAAAATTAAACGAAAGTTTTGTAAGGTTAAGTAGAAAAACCTATGGTAGTGTAGGTAATCGGTAAATATTTGTTATTATTAGTTCGCTTTCTTTCAATTTAGATAAAAATGTTCTCGCAGACCAATTTCTATTCCGGTATATTTAACAGATATTGATGTATTGTCAAACCAGTAGCAAAATGCGATTGTAGGCTAGTTCATGATCATGTAATTAAGAAAAAAAAAGTCCAGTTTTAACTGCACTAATCTAAGTCTCCTGTAATTTCACTGTTTCTAGACCCATATTTGCAGTTTATAGAACTATTTGATCCTTATTACACGTATTTATAACATAACTCTTAACTATCATTATTACAGTGTATTTGTTTTCTTTGCAGGAATTTTGTTTACAATTGCAATATGGAAGATTCATCATACGATTTTGCAAGCTTACTCATTCAAGAAGACTGGGGTTTATATGTAGATTATGATGTTGCTAGTTCATCAAATCCTGTAGAAGCATTCTTAGTGAATACTAGTGATACTATGGAAAGTAGCTTATCAAATGTTAATGGCAATACTACTGAACAATCGACAAATGTGGAAAATTCCACAGCCATGACAAATGTGGAAAATTCCACGGATATGACAATTGTGGAAAATTCCACAGATAAACCAAATGTAGAGATTGTCACAGGTACGTCAAATGTGCCTTCTCGTTGCGAACGAAAGTATAACTGTCGCGTATGTTCTGTGCGTTGTAGCTCAAGAAAAGATATTACAATTCACATGAGAACACATACGGGTGATAGACCCTTCCGGTGCAACATATGTGATTTCACATTTCGTCGGAAGCAACATCTACGCTATCACCTCGCTGTACATTTCCCTGATAAGCGTTTAGATTGTCTATTGTGTGATTGCACATACGCTTCCAGTCATGCACTATATCGTCATCTTAAGAGGAAACATAATATAAGTATCGTCTAGAATCGGAAAGTATCTTAAGAGGAAACATAAAAATTATCGCGAGGTACAATCAGATTCATAGAAAATGGTCGATTGGTATCATCTTGAATCGGAAAGTATCACTTACGCTTTTAGTTCTTAGTCGTGGTGACAAATTCTAGTCATAAGTGAATTATAGTAATGCATGTTTCTCCATAGAATAGTAGAAAACTCTGTTGTAGATTATTGTACAATGCAAGTCAATATTTTAATAAGATTACTAACTAAATCGTAAAGTATGCATGTTTAAGTGAAAAAGAACTTTCGGTACCTTAACCGTTTGGAAAAAAAAACTTCTGTTTAATTTGAAACTCAAAAGAACACTTGGTACTTACTTAAAAGTCTTGCACTCTTAATAGTGTACCTGAAAGATTTTGTAAAACCTTGCGAAGATAGATAACAAATATTAATAAATTTATAAGATCTCGTTGATTTATTATTTTTAATGTGGATATATTATTATTTTTCTTAAACATAATTTTACCACTAAATAATATTTGTGAAGTAACTTGTTACAATATCAGTAACTTTTATTAGTTACTTATATTTATATATGAGGCAAATAAATCTGCTTAGCAAGTTCATTTTATAAAGATACACGTGTGTAATGTAATCACAACGGTATCTTAAGATAAATCATGCGTTGTTTTTTTCTCAGTATTAGTTTCGAATGCGTGGAATTGTTTTTCTTGAACACAGATGTCTCTATCGAAAGATACGTAAAATATAACACTGTGATTTATTCCAAATACTACGTAGAAAAGACAGAGTATTAATACTTTTTTGCTTGTCACTAATGGATTGATTTATTTGTATTTATATCTTTTTCTCTCGTTCTTAGGATCGTTTTATTTTTTTGTTCTTAAATAGCTTTCTTCTTGTACTTATTATCCGTAGCTCTTCAGGTGTGCTTTAGTTGTTTTTTTATGTCACCTTTAATTCAATTATTTACTGGCTCTGTACTATTTTTGCATTATTTATATTTATTTTTACAGAACATTAATCCGACTATTATTTCTTATATAATTTCCATTAACAGACAGAGGTGGTAGCTATGGGTTACTTAAGCCCGTTTGGAAAAAAGGGAACATAGCAAAACTTTCCAAAATTTGTGTTCTGTGTGTTTTCATAAATAGTTTGCATACGAATTTTGTATTGTTTACGTTACAACAATTCTTTTTCTTCAAATATATCATCGCGAGGTACAATCAGATTCATAGAAAATGGTCGATTGGTACATTTTCTAAGTCCAAGAAGTAGCACAATATGGTAATACCGAGCCTATATTCGATGTCAATTTAAAATAAACGTTTCATATGTTGTGCGGTTTGAGCCATAGATGCCTAAAGGCTATAAATAAATTCAATGCCATTAATATATTCTGCTTGCCAGGTCCATTACCTTTGTTTTCTCGGATTGTAGAACTTTTGACCTTAGAAAAATTCCTATCCGTCTCCCATTTTCTATGAATCTAAGTGTGCGTTCTTCCAAAAAAATAAGAGGAAAGAGTGTTATAGTAATGTACTGCCATAAACAATGAACTTCAAAGGAGTCCTTAGTGCCAAAAACTGCCCTCAAGGACAGTCTTCCCTTGGACAGTTTATAAGAAAATGTTTAGACAAAATTATAGAACGATAGTGAAATGATCATCGCCATTTTAGAGAAAATGACGGAAACTTTAATATCTTGAGTTTTTTTTTGTTTTTGTTTTTTTTTAATAAAATCAGTTGGTAACTCGTTAACCAAAATTAGAATATATTTTTGTTATCATAGAAAAAGAACCCCAAGAACAGTGTAGAACTTGGGTGTTTCAGGCCAACAGACTTTTAGAAAGAAAAACTTGCACTTTCTTGTACTGCTGCTGATTTTTGGTCTCTCATTTTTCGTCTTTTTAAATAAAAAGATTACTTTCGTCTCATTTTCCATCGCTGTTAAAGTCTATTATACCACGTGGGTAATCACTATTGAACAAGCATTAGAAGTCTGCAATCATTAAACGTAATTTCCAAGTGGAACGCCAACTAATCTTCAAACTTTTATGAATATGAGAAAAATAGTTAGTAGAAAAGTACTTATTGAGCGTACAAATAAAAAATGGCTAGTATTCACCGATAAGGCATGATCACGAAACAAAAAACGTTCAGATAGGAGTGGCTATCTTCCCATACTGAAAGCTAAAGCAGCCGGACAAAACTGATAAAAGTGACGAGAGGTAGGAAAATAACTTGAAGTGATTTGGAAGGAATTCCCCACAGAAGCATTTCTTTGTGATGGTATTGACGATGAAAAATATTTTTCGCAAACTAGCATATATGCTATTTTGGAGAGTTTAGGTTCGGGATAGTGGAGTGATCGAACAGAATCTAAGGTATTCAATAGTCAGGAGAGGGAAATTGAGTAACAATGTTTCAGTTTTCCCGTTCCTTCTCTATCTTGTTTGTTGGGTGAGCGCGACTATCTCCTTAACAATAATGGCAACTCTAGCTAATTTATAAAAGAGAACAAATCTGGTTGACGTTAGCACGGTCAAACTAATCTAACATCACCTACTTTAACGTAATTTGGTTAATCTAAACGAGGCTTAACTAATGTCAACTAACCTATGGTAAAAGAATTGCAGCAAAAAAAAAAAAGACGAAATAATATAAAAAAATTCGAGTGCAAGGTACATGCTTACACATCTCGTTATGTAAGCAATGTGAACAAATTTTGATTATCTCTAATCGCTCATCTAGCAAAAATAAATGTCATCCCGTTCCCCCTTGTTACTCTGGATTTTTTTTTTTTTTACTGGTTTAGGGCACTTCAGTTCTTTGTTTTCTGCACTTATACCCTTCCCCACGTAGCTAACGTGTCTATTGATCGAGATTGTGTAGCGATATTATTCAATACTAAAGAATTTGTTCTGTCCTTTCCGTTCACAAAGGAAGATTTGGATACTTTTCTGATAAATGGCGTGTCATCAGTTCACTTCGTGAAAGCTTTCCGAACAAACCCGACTTAATGCCTTCTTAGAAAATAAAATAGTTTAGAACATTGGTGTCAAATTAATATATATATAAAGATGGTAAACAAGGTAGAAAAAAAGGATACTTACATAGTGAAATCTTGAGATAGGAGCACATGAACTTCACAAACACTATAGAAAATTAGTACGTTTCGCAATTGCGTTTTCAACTGGTAGGAAGGAAAATGGACAGAGCGGACAGGTGCGGGAGTGGTGTTAAGAAAACACCATATTGCCAATGATGGGTGACAGTGTGGCCATGTTCTGGAGGTAGGAAAATGACTAGATAGGTCGGAGAAAACACCAAGTGGAGAGGAAAGTGCTACGGTTACTAGGTAAGGGGCTTCGTGAAGAGATAAGAGGGTAAAGAATCGGAGGTAGGGGAGGGTGGTGAAATATAATAAATAAAATAATAATATATATAATAGGTAAAATTTAAATAGAAGTTAAAGTCTACTCTGTCATCCCGTGGCTCCTGTTTCTCTGATGTTTTCTAGACCCTTTTCAACACAGAAAGAAAAGAAATTGTACTTACGTAATATCTTGATGAAAATCACGTTAACAATACACACTAAACACTGTAGAGTTACTTAGAATTTTCGCATATGCGTCATCAGTAGAAGAGAATAAAGAAGTTTGTTTCACACGTGTTCACAACTTAAAATGACAGAAAAACAACATGGTGGACGCCCACATCAAAAACAAGTGACTACGGTGTGCGTGTGCGCAAGTACTCATGGGAAAGGGATTAAGGAAGTGGTATTTTGTGTTGTTTTTGATATGGGCGTCCGCCATGTTGTTTTTCTGTCACTTTAAGTTATGAACACCTGTGAAACGAACTTCTTTATTCTTTTCTACTGATGACGCATATGTGAAAATTCTAAGTAACTCTACAGTGTTTAGTGTATATTGTTAACGTGATTTTCGTCAAGATATTACGTAAGTACAATCCGTTTTCTTTCTATTTAAATTTCACTTATTATATTGCCTATCCGGTCTTCTATATGTACCTTATATATATATATATATATATATATATTAATTTGACACCTCCCACCTTGCTGTGACCACCCCCGTTGGCCTAGTTGTTAACGTGTCTGACTACGGATTGAGGGATCCCAGGTTCGATTCTCGGCGCTGCCAAGAACTTTTTCCAATGCATTTGGGTCTGGAACGGTGCCCACCCAGCATCGCGATGCAACTGGGGAGCTGCTATGAATAAAAGATAGTGGAAATCACACTGAGAGCTTAGGCTCTTCTCTCCCAACCCGTCTGGTCAGCGTGGAAGCAGTAGACCAATCTCCTCCCTCCAGGGAGAGGCCTCATCCAGTAGTAGATTGAATATAATTGTGATTTATTTTTATTTATTTATTTATTTATTTTTCTTTATTATTTATTTATTGTAAACTAGCTGTATCCTGCGGTCTCCGTCCGCCCTGCAGGTGTACAATAATATTTAGTAAATCAATATTTATTTTTCTGATTCACCACTACTACTACTAATACTACTACTACTGCTACTGGTACTAATACTACAACTACAAACAGCAGCAGCACCGTCATTTCCTGTGACTTAAAATACACCTACGACCTTCTGGCTCTAAGGAACAAATATGTAAAATTTGGTGAAAATCTATGCACTCATGTAGATTTATTTGTATAAGTAACATATATTAAGTTTCAGATGTATATGCATAGATAATGCATATCAAAGCATTCATTAATTTGTCTACACACATCGTTTATTAAAGATACGCTTTACTTCAAGGATTTCGTGATATATATAATGTGCATTATAACTGTGGATATGTCATAGATATGAAGGGAATTGTGTTAACTAAGTATGTATTTTCCTTCTTCTAGTGGACTAATCTAAGGAACAGAAGAATCTAATTTAATATATTGTATATTAAATTGTGTAGGATTTATAGCGACTTGTGGTTGGGCTTTAGATACATCCACTGCAAATTGCCTAACCTTACTTAATCGTAAGAACTTAATCCAACGTGATTTAAAGTACTGTAGCGAAGCTATAAATATTTCGTATACATTTTGACATAAATGTTTCACTACTAAGTAATATTGAAAAAAAAAAGTTCTTAAAAGTCATCGCAATTTACGTAGAACTAATGGTAAAACCGAAACCAAACGCACAAGAAATCAACAACGCTACATTACTACTAAAGATTTTTAAGTACTTGTATTATTATAATTAAAAATTAGAAGATGCCAAAGTCCCACTTTGAATATCAATGTTTCATATCGCTTACAGTTGCATCATAAACCAATGATTAAACTTCTCCATATTTTCTCTGTAACTGTTTGTGTTAGTTGTTAGATTGTAACTCAAACGTTCAGATGGTGGAACGAAGACAAAGGAAAACATTATCATGAAAATGACTTATCTCAAACATAATATGTTTGTCATCTTTTCTCTTATATGTATAGAACATGGATTCTTCGGTCCGTGTCCTCGCCTTTCTATTTGTGATCAAGCCTTAAAATGGAAAGTTACCAATATCTGTTGTTGTTCGTCTTTTTTCTTTTGTTTGTTTGTCATAAGTTTTATTTTTCATATACATACTGTAGACATGTGGTAGGGAAGTGCCACATCAGTGACGAGCTGCATCACATGGTGGTCTGTGAGCCCAGATTATTCGGATTCACACCTCACGTTAATATTAAGTCACATCCCCAGAAGTAACATATTTGATTAGGACGTAAATCTCTCCTTGAACGAATGATTCATTCTTATATGTGAACGATACAAATATCTCTGGCCTAAGAGCGTTGAATATCTTTGGAATGTCGTGTAACAGCGTGAACAGTTTCCAAGAAAAACGGATAAAGATGGAAGTTTAGAGGATCTCACGTTGAGCACTCATCCCGGCATTCGGCTGATGGGAGATTTTAAAGAAACCTTCGTTACGATAGCCACCAAAAGCAAGATTTGAATCAGCCATGTTCCCAGTATTGATTTTTTTTTAAAAACGCACCTTAGTTACTACACTATATAACTGGTTTTCCGTAAAGGACAAATGTGTTGGCTTTTTTTTTTTTTTTTACCACTATACGACCACAACTTGACTCAGATATCATATTCTAATTAGATAAAGCACGAAGTCTGATTTGAACAAGATTTTTTAAACATGCACCTTCATTATTTGAATCTTGGAAATAGAAATTACTGTTGAGTACTAAGGTATATTGACATTTATTTATACACTCCTGTTACGTGGTTTTAAATTCTGAGGTTAATACCTACCTTTCATTGTAAGTTAGTTGTATGAATGTTCTAAATATGTATTTTTTTTAGTTTAGTTCAAAATTAAGTAATTCATAAACATGCAAAAAAACAAAACTTGGAATCGAAATTTTGCTTGATGAAAGGATTATCATAAACTTTGTGTTGATATTTGATGCTCAAAATTATAGTAGATTCACTATCGATATTACTGTCGTTCGCATAAAATTGACGAAGCTGTATTCTTCTTTGTGATCTACTACTATTTTTAGTGTGTTAGAGTATCTGACTGTGGAATTACAATACTGCTCATTCGTAATTTTCTCTTGTTTGCAGGTTACGTAACATTGAAACTAATCTCAACTTCCCACGCAAAGAAATTAGCGGCTTAGTTGGTAATCTTTCTAATGCTATGACTCTTCCATATACTGAAGCTGCATTTACTCAGGATATTCCACTGTTTAGAAGTGACAGTACCTTTCGATATGATCGTGCACAATCAGCAGAACTCAGCAGTAATCTATTTCTTGGAGATTCGCAGAGTTTACAGAATCCTGACCGAAGGCACATTTGTGTGATTTGTGGAAGAAGATTCATCCGGAAGGCTCATTTGGCTGCGCATATGAAAAGTCACACAGGAGAAAGGCCATATGTCTGCAAAATTTGTTTTAAAGGATTTCGACTGAAGCATCATCTCCAAACACACTCTGGCATGCATTTGTTAAAGAAACCTTTCACTTGTAAACTGTGCAATACTTACTTTTGTTCTAAACACGCTCTTAAACAACATTGTTTTAAAAAGCATTATAATCAGTGAATTTACCAGTGCTTTGAGGGTAGTATTTTTTTTTAATCTTAAATCAAAAGATACTCTGAAGATACTCCAATCTGCGCAATCTCATTTTTCCACTACGGTGTCATTTCGAAGATGGTAGTTTCGTTTAATTTCGTTTCTTTAATCTAAATATAGGGGTAACTCTGTTATATATCCTTACGTGTGTTTGATGTCTTTCACACACTTCAACAGAAGTACAAGTAGGTGTGACATCGGATCAGATAAAACTGATAAAAAGTACCTACGATGAATGACGTTTCTCGGCAATTTGATCTGGAAAAAAAGATGATGAAGGTAGCGAGGCGTGAACAAGTTTCGAACAGCCTCCCTAGTGTTGATCTGAAGTCAGTGCCTTCAGTCTTTGTGCTATCGCGCTGGGTTTCAAATATGCTTACACAGTGGAATGGACTAAACGTGTCACTTTGGGTATTGCTTGATACGCCATGACGACATTTAGAAGTGGAGTGATTTTCGGTTTCATTTATCAGTGATATTGTGTACTAGAGTTATTGTTGACTTATTTGCAAGCATTGCTCTCACGAAGTAATTTTACATGTGCTAGATATGAAAGTCTTAATGTTCCTAATTTGTGTACCTTATTGGTGTCAAACAACTTGACAGTAGCAATTCTGACCCTAATATTTGTAAATCTCTCACATTAGTGTTGTCATAGTTAAAAATAGATATTCTGACGGAGAGTCACAGTGGCAACTATGACCCTAGCCATCCCGTATCTATCACGCCTATATTATCACGGTCGAAAGTAAAATGTAGTAGGGTTTTTCAATTAAAATGAAGGCTTCCTTTAAATTAAATGAATAGAAACCAAAAAGTTTTAATTACTAACTCGGGCTAGATAAAAAGGAACCTCGATGTAGGCTAATTTTCTTGAAATTATACTGCCAAGTACAAACTGGATACGCCGGCCGGGTAGCCGTGCGGTCTACGGCGGTAGGCCAACGACTCGAAGGTCCCGGGTTCGAGTCCCGGAAGGGGCATGGGTGTGGATTTTAATGGCTAAAGGGCGAATAGTGACGGACCGAAATCCAAAGTTACTAGACTGGCCCATATAAAAATAAAGTTTTCAAACTGGATACAATTGGTTTTGTGAGGCGTTAATATCAGTGAATAGAATCAAATGCCTTTTATATTGTAAACTTATTCATTGGAGTAATTATTTTGTGCGTGAGGTAATCATACTCAAAAATAACAGTAAAAATAATAAGAAACGAGCTCTCGCCTTTAGAAGGCTTCATTACTCGTAAAATGTAGAAGAAACACTAGTGAGGATTAGGTAACAAGATCTAGCTCAAGTTGCGAAAACCGAATTGTATTTCATGGTAGTTTGAGCCAGAGCTCCCTTTATACAATGACCATATGTACAAAGCGGCCTCAAAATGTTTTTCAGAGGAAGAAGCTCTATATGACTTTCGGAATATATTGATATTCAACACGGTAAAAATCATGTATAATGTATGTGTAAAACTTAAAAGTTCAAGTATGTACTGAGCAGAGGATGTTTATGATCTGGAATGTTATTGATAGCTTAACAACGAAAAAAATAAACAGACATTTCACAGGCACCAGCCGATATCCTTATACAGCATATAAAACGCTTATCGTGTCTGTCCTTGTGTCTGTCTGTCTACAATGATATTGGAAACTAATAAACCAAACTCTTCACGGCCTATACTACGTTGTTAAAGGTAATGAAACAAGTCCAACGACACCAAGAACATGGTTATACTCTTTATTGATTTTCATGGTTACCAACTAAAAAAGTTCTTATCATTAAAAGATTCCAGTTTTAGTGACAGTTCCGATTCAAATGGTCGATTCAGCAAGTTCTGATTTAAATGGTCGATTCATTGAGGCTGTTATAAGATCCGTTTTCATCAAAAGTGCAAGGATGTAGGAACCTATTTTAAGTTCATTAGTTAAGACGTAGTTTTTCCTTTGGTTGAAGAAGCCGTCATCGTGGATTTCGAAATTACTTGTCTGAATACGTCTTAAGCAGTTCAACAGGAAGCGTAATACCTGATCCATTATATCTGTATTGTATATTATTTTTCATTAATTATGATCTTAAAATTTCCAAGTGCCCATCATGTCTGGTCCGAGTTTTAATAATAACGACTCTTCCATATCGTTGGTGTCGTGCGTAAATTTGCCAACACAGAATAATCTTTGTAATACGTACTATGATTGGGTATCTGTAAATGAGATTGTTTACGGACTCTTTTGAAGAGACAGTTTTCAGACTGTACAGTACAGTGTTCAAACTTAATTACACTAGACTCTCGGTTAGCATGCTCGCTTCTGAGTGCTTGGTCACGAGCTCAAGTCCTTTGGAGGTACATTAAACACAGCTTTTCGGGTCCTACTTTACCAAAATGTATAGGTCTCGTCCTTAGAAGCTCACCAGCTTGTTTAAGACATTAATAATAATTCAATCAAACTTAATTGCACTCAACAGTTTTAATCATATGAGAAACAATAGAAAGTGTATCGTGACGTCGTGTTTATTCAAAGACTTTGTGTGCATTGTAGTATGTTGAAAGATACACAAGACAAATTTCTTTGAGCAGATTGGGAATTGAATACTAGCCTCCGAGCTTGCTGGGTGGTTTCTGAATCACTAAACTGTCAGTGATATATCCAAAAGCAGTTCACTAGTAAACAAGAGACTCGAGTTTGAGTCACCATTAGTTCAGAGATCAGTTTCTCTGTGCGTGCATCTTTCATTTTGTTGATTATATTGTGAAGGTTTTAAGGTACACGTTTTGTCCTTAGAATTTGACTGGCTAGTCAGGAAGATTGTCGTCCAATTCTTATGAAACAAACACATGTAATATTATACAAAGCCTCTTTAGAAAGTAATAAGGCTTAGATGTGTGACAATACTGTAACAACAAAAGATCGTCCAAGCAAGAGCT
>JAGDQP010061560.1:531-12020 GCA_022664845.1 Lepisma saccharinum
TGTGTGTGTGTGTGTGTGTGTGTGTGTGTGTGTGTGTGTGTGTGTGTATGTCTGTCTCTTCTCTCTATACATAAAACGAACACCGCCTCCTTGTGCGTTACAATGTTGATATAATTATCGAACATTTCCCCTTGAGTTAAAGCAGTGTTTAACCTGGAATCTTTTGAACTCGTTTGAATATATCCTCCATCAAAGGCTTCTCTTTTAATACATTGATAAGCATAGACGAAAATTTCATTAAACAATTATTTGCTTTTAAGTTATCGTCTGTCCTCTATTTCTACCTGCTTCTATTTGTACAAACCTTATACCTCTTCTCCCTACCCCTACTCTTCTCCACCCACAGTAACCGTACTCATCATATCCCCCTCTTCTGCTTCAGCAAGGAAATTCTAAAGGGTTTGATATGATATTATTCTCTGGGTCTATTTTTCAGCGAATGAGGAAAGAGTGAGCTGGCTTTCTATTATCATTTTCCTCTTCTTCGATTAATATTTATCCTTCCTTCCTCCACTATTATATATCTCTGTTCGCTATCTCTATCTGAGACAACAATGTACCATAGTGATTATCAAAAACCAGAGTGCACGAAATACGTGGTTACTTCTTTTGAGTCTTAATGGTTATTAACATCCTAAACGAACTGCTGACCTTCTAAGGACGGGGCCTACAGCTTTCTGGTAAAGTTGAGTCCGAACTTTTCCCTTCAATGGATCACTCCGAGACTTGAACCTGTGAACTCGCGCACAGAAAGCTAAACGGATGACCAGGATCGTTTCTCTATCTTCTCGAATTCTTGTAATATTTTTACCTTATTTCGTTCTTCTTTTATTTTTCTTCTTCTATTCTTCTTTTCTCATTCCTCTTCTCTTATTCCTTTTCTAGTATTCTTCCTCTTACACTTTATTCTGCTTGTATTTATTTACCCATATTCATCTTCTAGTATTCTTCTCCTTTTTGTTGTTGGTTTTTAGTTCTTCGGTAGTTCTAAGTTTTCAAAACCTATGTGATTTACGCGCATGCGCAAAGAGAGAAAACTGTTGCTTATCATACCCATACGTCCAATCATGATCAAGTGTTTGTTTTCGCTACCTCGAACGTTTATTTTCTCAGAATTGGGTAATATTCCCAATTAATGATGACTTCGATCCATAATTAACAAATCAAAAAGTGATTAACAGATGGCATTAAGTCGTATTAGTTCACAATCGTTGGCAGTAACTTAGTTTTCCCATTTGTCAAACACTTTTGTAAGCCTATATATTGTTTTGTTCTGTCCTTTACTAATAGGTGGCAGCTTTGTTCAATTGGTTAGATACTGGACTTTCAAATTGAAGGACTTTTTTACGAAACAATAGTTAATCACTTTCATTTTTTGTTTTTGTTTTTAATAGAGCAAGAAAAAACTTCCAAATCTCATAATTTTGACTGCATTTCACTTCATTTCTGATATAATAAGCTCACACAGATATTGTATGAAGAGGTTACATCAGAAATGCAGTGAAATTCAGCAAAACATAGGATTTCGAAGGTTTTTGTTCTCACTTTCGTGGAAAAGATATCAGAATTGAATACGGTTGGGTGCTTTTTGAAAAAAAAAAACACATTTTCATTGAACGACCCTGCTTGAGGCTTTACTTTTTAATTTACTCCCAGCATCCCTGAAAACTGAATTATGTCTGTCTTTATCATCAGTCCAGCAACTGCAAATTCCCTTGCAGCTCGACCGCCTGTCATTTTTTTTTTTAAAGGAATGTTTCATAATCTTTTTCACAGTTTACTGGGATGTAAATTTCATTCATATGGAACCAACCTAAAGGCAGCCATTATGTGAGCTATTTGCACATACAATTCCTGTTAGATAAAGCTTTAAAAATAAGAATTTGCAAGCATAAAAATATACAAAGTAACACACGCTATGAAACGAAAGATATGTTCTAGAGAGTCACCGCACAAAATGTTAACGCTTTTTATTTAAAAAATAAATTCCTCTTGATATCTAAAATTAACCGTTTATCTGATAACGTTTTAAATTGTATCTTACTACATGAAAATTCGAATATCTGAATGTTTTCACATTTACAAAACCCAACTATATAAAAATACCACAGTTTCTTTTAAATCTTGAAAACTTTGGTAAACTTTATTTTATATTGGACATTTTAGTAACAAAAGAGTTCGGCTCGTCACGGTTATATGAATGCAACGAGTTTAAAATCAACAAAAGTTCATGCTGCAAGCGGGATTGGAACCTACAGCCTCATGAACGGCGCACCAGCGCCCTAATCCACACGGCTACCGAAGTCGGCCACAGAATCTCTAATTTGAGAAAGATAATCCTACTTGACCAGTTTATTATGCAGTCTACAATACAAATTTGTTATTAATTATATAATAATAATAATAATAGAGGGAGAAATTACTATATAATACAACACAATAGTAATCCAAGAGCATCTATATTACTAAACACTCAAGAAATTAATTATTGTTCTGACTTTTCAAGTTGATAAATTACTGTGGAACCTCCATTAACCATCACCGTCGGGACTGGGACTGTGATTGTTAACTGAATAGACGGATAACAGAAATTTCATTATAAACGTGTACAGTAACGAGATTTCAAATAGTTTGGAAATGCGCCTTTTTACGATGACGGTTAAAAGAGTGACGGTTGATCGAAGTTTTACTGTAGTTGAATTTCTTTTCGAATGTTAACTTATTCATGGGCTTTAAGTATCTATGTCTTAGGCCGGAATAAGGTAGGGGAAATAATGCAGGAAAGAGTTTGCAGGGCCTAGGTTGAAGGCAGCATCCCGGCATTTGTCTGGTGTGGGCAGGAAAACCCCTGGAAAACCTGTCATGATGGTCAGCCTTTGGTATTAAATCCAGAACTTTGAATCAACCAAAATAAAGCTTCTCCGTAATATATTAGTTGAATCAGGACATTACATCCTCACAAGTAACGAATCTAATGATTATTTTACGTAGTTGGTCTTCCCGCAAGATAAACGCATTTTGTGTGCATAAACTCAGTTTTTACGAACAAAAAATTAAAAGCTTACTAGGCTGCCCCGATGACAATATATTATAAAGTGCATATATTAAAACAATGGTAAATATTTTTAATGGAGAAGGCTAAGCGAATGAAAAGGATCTGCCTAGTTCAGGAAACTCAAATCTGAAATCAATTTCTCTCTACTTGTTATGGATAAGGTTCTAGCCTGCTTTTCAGACATAAGAACAGACAGACAAAGTGCAATTTAAAAAGAACCAAACATTTTTGAGTGCTGCTTAAAAGCGAGCTACGAAAATTATTTTGTCATTAACATCTAATTCGTTTTTAAGTCAATAATAAATATTAACAAAGGAAGCGGTTTAGGAAAGATTACTGCATGCAAATTTCAAAAGCGTGAGTCACTTTTCTTCTTCCATACAGCATCAGCATCATTCTTCAGCTACTTTGTAAAATAATAAACTTGAAAATGGAATAATAAATTAAACTAGTAAAATATTTAAACGCCTAATTTCCCGTCTTTTCTCTTTTTATCACATCACGTGGAAAAGCGTAAATAGAATAACATACAATATTCTTTCATCCACCGGACAAAGAAATTCCAGGAAAAAGGGCGTATTCTGTTATATAAAGTGAGCTACGTTTGTGCATTTGTGCCTAATTTTTATCTCGGAAAATTGTCGCTAACAATTTTGGTAGAATTTGATTTTTTTTTTCGTACTTTAATAATGTATCTTTAAAGAAATGTTAACAGACATTTCAAAACTTTGTGAAAGTACCTTTAGGATAGTCCTATGTCCCAAACGTGTTTTGATATAGTTTTAAAGTTTCAGCTGTAAAAGATACATCTTAAATTTTGTATTAAACGTTTATGTACAGTATTCTAGTTTCTCAATTTTTTCTTCGATATTTAAAAAAAAAAATCATTTTCTGAATTTGAAGATATAAAGGGTTAACTTGGTTACTTCTAGCTAGCTCTACCATAAACAAAAGAGCAGAGGATTGCTATTACAAAGTTACTGTAATAATTTCCAAATATTCTGCATTGTTTTTGTTTATTTCAAAATGGAAATGTTTCTCCCAAAGGGGTAAAAGTTCTTATTTCAAATTTGAAGACATGATTTTTTTCAAATTCTGCAAATTCCTGTTAGGGATTCTTTTATTTTCAAAGTAATTGTAACTTAAAGTTAGAAGCTATAATGTTCGTACATAACCCAAAATAAAAATTATGAATAATTATGTTGAATATAACCGATTTGGTCATCAAATGATAGGGAACGATCGCTTTTAACTTTTCATGTGTACAATGATACCGCTACACATCATTGGAAAGCATTGTAGCCAAACTTATGACATTTTCCGTGGCTACTTCGGGCATATCTATTTAAAATCTTGTATTTCCTACATAAATCTAGACCTACCACTAACATCATTATGGTCCAAGAGAGAAACATTTTAACTTAATACGAGACACAACAAAGAACATTACAATAAAAAAAACTGTTTTAGTGCCCAAAGTTAATTCAACACACGATTTCGTAGAAAACAAGGAAAAAGTTAGCACAAGCTTACCACATTTGTTTTACACAGTCACTGATAGCTTAAAGAATTACAACAAAGAGGTATAGAGAAAGTGGTTAAGTAGTAAAGTACAGAAAGTAGTAAAGTTATAAAGAGAAGAAGTAAAGTTATAAAGTGGAGAAAGTGGAAAAGTAGTAATGTAAAGTGGTTAAGTGCTAAAGTTGTAAAAAGAGGAAGCGGTAAAGTGGTAGAGGAAGTGGTAAAGTAGTAAACAAGAGTGATTAAGTAGTTCAGAAAGTGGTAAAATAGTAAAGTGAAGAAAGTAATAAAGTGGTAGATAAAGTGGTAAAGTAATAAAGTAAAGTGTATAAATGGTAAAGTAGAGAGATTGATAAGGTAATATTATTATCGCCTTGGATTGCAGAATTCAAAATGTTTCCCTTGATATTCGACATCAGCAACCTGTAGAAGCCATTCCATGAAAATCTGACTTGTTTCAAACTTGCAGTGTGTAATTTGTCTCCGATTATATAGCTATATCTGTTTCCTGTATTGAAGTTGACCGTATTGAAAGCAAATAATAAACAATTGCAATCTATCTGATAATTAAAATTTCTAAAAACAATTCTATACCATACTAATCCAGCAAAGTGATCACCTATGAAGCTTATTTACTTCTTTCAAAAATGGAAAAAATTGTGAGTGATTTAGCGCCCGGAGAGTCATCTACAACGCTTCTTGCTGTGCTAACAATAAAGGCGTATCCGTTGTTCCATTTTATTAAATTTCCCCCCTTCTTTCTTGTCTTCTATATTTTTTTATCAAAACTTCTTTCCTGTCTTTTTTTCTTTCATCTTCTCTCTTGCTCTTTTATTGTATATTATCCTTCTTGACCAGTGATGCTTTTCAGTTTGTTTTTTTTTTGTTTTTTTTTAATATTATTCCTGCCATCTCCTTCGAGTTTGGGATAAAAGATTCGATTAAAAATTTACCAAAGCAGATGGCACAAGAGTAGGAGGACTGAATCGCAATGACCCAAAGCTGGGATCCGAAAATCCGATTACTGCTTCGCTCTGTCGACATCGTTACATTGGGAACTGATAAAATCATCTCTCTCTCTCTCTCTCTAACACACATACACACACACGCACATATTGACAAACACAGATAAATGAGTACAGAGACACTGAAATGGGAGTTCCCGGGGGAAGAAAATTAAGGAAAACTTAGTTTTACGAGTTCTTTTGTTTCTTAACAGTTAATCGATATATACAAATGAGAAAAGTCTTTCTCCTAATTTGAAAGATTATTTTGGTTAGAAAGGAATTTCAAAATTGTGGCTCAATAGGCAAATTAAAGCTAAGCTTTGCTGCAGACATCTGTACACGCTGAAAAAAACTAAAGCACACAAGCACGAATCGTGCTTTAAAAACGAATCATATGGTGTGGTGTAATGAGGTGTTTTCTTTTTATTAAAGTTTTCACATCACTATTGTCACAAATAACAATACTGGCACGGATTTCAATTCGGCATGTGTTGAACCACACAAGTCGAGTCCTGCTACACAACATACTCGCTGAGATTTATCTAGATTTGGTCCCCAGTTTCACCAGGTGAATACTGATATAGTACCAGTACAAAGGACTCATCCGTTACTCTCTCCTTCCGTGAGATCGGAAGAGCTCTCACTGAAATATGTAGATTTGCAGAGACATATCACCGCCTCAGGCCACAATTACCTGTCTAGTGCATAGTGAAAGTTCTGAAAAACAAAACATTTGTTTAGGAGCAGCTTTTTAATTCCATAACACTGTCCCCTCCGCTGATTAAACTATCTTATAACATATCTAGCACCAGCATTTGAGGTTTACTTGTTCATTCCAAACAAATAACAATAGGCATGCCTTGAAATCTCTGAACTACAAGATTATTTAAATGTAAGCAGTAATTTAGTTTTAGAATGCTCTAGAAGAAAAGTATAACAGCCCGTTATTTGCTTTTAATTAAGTTATGTTCAAAAACACACACAAATAAAACAAAAAGAACAAAACGCCTTTTGATTTCCAATATCCTTAGGTGAATTGTTCTTTTAAAGAAGACTACAATTTAAACATGGTCACAATTTTCAACACAAAATATCCTGAAGGTGAATAAACAAATGCAGACAGTAAAGTGAAAAATGTATCTTTTTTTAATATCGATCCCTTTGTACGATATTTCGCCTGAAGCAGTTCATATATGTATAATAGTACCATGCGTGGATTTCATTTGCCGCAGGTTCTTCCATATTAATTTTAGTGTTGATGTATAAGTACCGTATGCCTTGATAAAATATTTAATTTGAATGGTATGTGTAATTGCTTTGCATAAGTACTACCCACCATAACGTACAGAGCTATTGATAACCAATGTGTATATTTTAGATTCATAGTTACGGTTACTGGAACATTAACACTTTAGTGTTCATAGCAAAAGGGAACTCAATAGAACCTTTCATTTATTTATTATAATAAAAATATCTTTCATTTATTTAATGATTTCGAGATTCAGACTAATTTCGGCCATTTTATGTTGGATATATTTAACAACAAGGACCAAGCGGCCGTAGCTCAGTTGCTAGAGCGTTGACTTCGTATTCTGGGTTTGATACCAGCGGCCGATCAGCCTGAACTGTCACACTAAGCAAAAGTCGGGATGGTACCTTCAACTTACACACTAGTTGACTTTTTTCCACATCCTTGCCTCTACCCTATCTCGGCCTCAGCCATAGATGCCTAAAGATCATGAATATATTTAAGATCAAATTCAAATGACAAGAGGAATGAGTTTTAGAAACAATCCGCTCTGGTTAATTGTTCAAGGTACTATTCCAACATTTTTTAGTGGTGTGACTGGTGAAGACCAAGGAAACCCTCAATCAGGATTACTGTCACCGGGAATCAAACCTCGATTACAAGGCGGTTACTCAGCCAACTGCTCTATCTCGTCGATTAAAGGTCCATCAAATTTCAACCATCATACAGTGTACACTGTATAAATAATACATTTAATTAGATGTTTCTTTGTAGACAACTTTTCTAATCACTATCATCGAAAGAAAATGGTTTCTATCCTCACTCCCGCAAACTTTTGTATTTTTTTTTCCTCGTTTTCCAAACCCACTGATTGAGATACTGCCCCTTTAGTGGGAAAATGTAAAGGGTGATTGGAGGTGGAACAGGTGCACAAGGAGTAATCGAAAGTTGTCACTTTTAGTGTGGAATCGAATCCGTACTAATCCCCTCCGTGTCAAAATCGCCGTACCTCTTATCGTGTCAAAATCGCCAAGGCGTCGTATCGTGTCAAAATCGCCGTCGTCAGTTTGTTTACGTGTCAAAATCACAGTGTCGTCTTATCGTGTCAAAATTGCTGAGCCGTCTTATCATATCAAAATCACCGTGGCGTCTTATCGTGTCAAAATCGCCGTGGGGTCTTATCGTGTCAGAATCGCCGTGGTGTCTTATCGTGTTAACATCGCCATGGCGACGTATCGTGACAACATCGTCATGGCAGTTTTCTGTCTTGGTTGTTTCTGTCCCAACTCAGAATGTCAATCCCGCCACGTGCATGTGTGGTACGCAAATCATTAGGATTTTTTGGAACCAAATTTTTTCTTTTTCTCAATTTTAAGTTTGAAGAAAATGTTGACATTGCACCTTTTTCATTTTTGACTGGATATTATTTGTTAATTCGCATCTGCATGCAAGATTTAGTTTGAAGAAATGTTTCTGTAAAACAAACTTTTAACGAGGGTAAGATACTCAAATAACGAACCAACCACTAAAAAGTATGCATCTTATATTGATAAATTATTAGTATGATCCTGAAAACAGATTAGTAGGTTTGTGTGTTGTGGTGGAGCGTTTCGAAATTGGATACTGTGAAACATTTTCCAAAGCATGCTTGGAAAAATCTAGGCAATCATAACTGCCTGAAAATGTCCAGTAATTGATTAATAGAAACCAACCACCTTTCAGTTTTCAGAAATACTGCGAGCAAAAGAAAAAAGAAGCCTGAAGCGAAATTTGAACACGAATTAATCAGTTTACAAGTCCAGCGACTTACTGACTGGGTTAAACTGCCAGTCATAAGAAAATACTAGATCAAAACAGTATAGAGGATCAAAAATACTTTGCACGAACCCCGAAAACATACACTGAGCTACTCCCACGACTTACGCCATGTTTTAATCACTTTCCTATTGTCAATAAAGGATCGCAGTCCCCCGTTCATTGAGAATATTTCTCATTTCTGTGAAAACAAACGATCAAAATGGCGGCAGCAAAAACTTAACCAGCATTAGACATGTTGTTACGATAAGAAATCAGTTTACCATTCTGCGCATACGCAAATCACACTGGAGCTAAGAACTCAGACTTTCCATTGAGTTGAAAGACGTGACTCGGTACTTTTCGAGGATTACTGCCGATAACTGCAAATACTAACATTTTTCTTAAACATTACAAGCAGGATTTTTGCCAGAATTTTCAGTTTGGGGGTGTCAAGTCAAAATTAGGAGGGTTTTAAGTGGAGTATTGCACTTTTTTTTAAATCAATTTTTGACCGTAAAAATTGTAAAGTAGAGCTCTCGAGGATTTGGGGTTGGAAGTCCCCACAGGAGAGGAGATCTGGCGTAATCACTGATTACAGGATATATGAAGAAACCTTCCTAAAATTCTTAACAGTGAAATGAATTATTGTAATTCCACAGTAGAGAAATTTAAATTGGTTCCCAAATATGTTGAAGTGAGATCTTAAGGAATCATTTACTTTAATGTATTCTACTCTGAAATCAACAAGAGAACTCGTTCGGTATTCCCATCTCAAAATAGTTACTGTCTATAAAAAGATTTCATATCTCAATTACACGTAAATATCATACCACATTCTTCTCAGTACACGTACTAACCATTATATTTTATCATCTTGAGCACACTATGTGGATTTTTACGAGAACTAGAATAAAATTCCCAAAATTAAAAAAAAAACTTTGGTCGCATCCATCAAGCAGTAATGGCGATGGATGACCTTTCTGGAGAGAAAGGAAAATAAAATGAAAAGAAATGTGGAAAGTAAAGCCAGTGGCTCTGAAGCTATGTAAACAGAGTGCAGGGACTGACAACAATGGAAAGGTCCGCTCTTCTTCTTCGCAATCCCATCTCAGTTAAGAATAACGGTCACACGCCCCTTTGCCCGCAAGCTCCCGAAGAAGCACATACTACCTTCCAACTTTCGAAGGTTATCTTCTCAAAGTTTACAAAAGACTCACAGCCCCTTTTTCCTCCCTTCCCCCCTCCCTATGCTTGCCTAGATACATGAGCTCACAAGAAAGCAGGAAATTCTTGAGAGAAGATATTCTCTCTCTCTCTTTCTCTCTCTCTCTCTCTCTCTCTGTTTAGTGTATAAGAAAGAAATAGAGAAGGGTCACGTTTTGTAACACATGAAAAATGACTCGCTATAGAAAGATTTTATATATCTGTGTGTATACGTGGTCCTCTACACAAAATTTTAAAGAGATATTACCTTAAAAGTATCCACTAAAATATAAAAGTACATGGTGGCGCAAAGAACCATATTAAAAAAATAAATTAAAAAAAATAGTTAACTTTTCACATCAGTTTCATTTTATACCCCGAAGTGTCATGGGGGAGAGGATATTAATTTTGTTACTTATTCTAGTTCTCAAGCAAGGAAAATGTTAATTTTTGTAGCCATAGCTCAACCTATGAGAATTTGAAAGACTTACAAGGAGGCCCGCAGGGTAATGGGAGGAAACAAGCTAGCGTTGAAATTGTACTAACAATTGCGAAGACTACCTTGGTCTCAGACACGCAAACATTGACAATAGATTGGCAACACTGCTCGGAGACTGAATTGGGGTGCTTGGGGACTGAATTGGAGTACTTGTGGACTGAATTCGGGTGTTTGTGGACTGAATTGGGGTGCTTGTGGACTGAATTCGGGTGCTTGGGGACTGAATTCGGGTGTTTGGGAACTGATTTCGGGTGTTTGGGGACTGAATTTGGGTACTTGGGGACTGAATTTGGGTACTTGGGGACTGATTCGGGATGCTTGGGGACTGAATTCGGGTGCTTGGGGACTGATTCGGGATGCTTGGGGACTGAATTGAGTGCTCGGAGACTGAATTGACTGCTTGGGGACTAAATTGGGGTGTTTGGGAACTAAATTGGGTGCTTAGAGACTGGTTTGGTGACTCAATTTGAATGGAATCAATTTTAACAGTTATTTTAAATGTTTTGGCAACACTGATCCACTGCACCAATCAAGACTCTTCCTGCAGCTCTGAGGTAGTTTAGCCAAGACCTTTCCCACGACACATCTGTTCACCTCGTATTTTCTGGGATTTAATTTCTGAACACAGGTGGATGGATTGAGTGGCACTTTTTATAGCTTCGCTATCAAGGAAGCGAAAGAATACAAAATTGACAGAAAATACCAAAGAATAGGTTTATATCTCCTTTTCGTGATGTACAAGGTAGTTCGCTATATAGAATCATTTATAAGTTGTGAAATTACCCTAACTTGATTGTACCTAGATCTAGTATTTCCTAAATTTCTCATTACTTGCTTGAAACCTTTCTCGAAAGAGAGAGAGTAGCTTCTATTTAAAAGGAAAGAAAAGTTAATTACTCTCTAGATAAGTAATAGTTCCCTCCTCTTTTAACTCTCTTCCTAATCTCAACATTTTCTTACCTATTACGGAAGTAAATCCTGAGTTTAGGAAGAAGATTGCAAAGGCACTGACGGATTAATTTTTGGATCTACCATCTTTTTCTTTCTTTTTTGCTCAGCAATATTCTTTAGTTGAGAAAGAAGCTCTTTTTGACGGATGCTAAAGGGAAAGGCCTAGAAAAGATTAAACACCAGAAAGAGGAAAATCTATAAAACGAT
>JAGDQP010061561.1:792-12020 GCA_022664845.1 Lepisma saccharinum
ACAAAATTAAGCAGTATTGGTTACAACGCATCGCCTTGTTTCAATCCGTTGCGACTCTTGAAACTATCTGACCCATTATTACCTATCCGTACTCTGCTTATGGGATTGTCGATACACATCTTCACTCCTACAAACTAATTCAAATATCTACTGAGGTCAGTGGGCACGTCATGCGACTCCTCTAGGGTTAATCGAGAGAGAGTTATTAACCCTAAAAACATGTCCTATCTATCCTCCCATTTTCTGAATTTCAAATCATATCAGGATACTGTATAACTTTTCCCATTTGATAGAATCATATGCTTTCTTAAAATCAATGAATAGCTGGTGAATCGTCCCATTGTACTCCCATTTCTTCTCCAAAATTTGCCTCAAGGCGAAAATCTGGTCCAACGTGGATTTATTTCTTCTAAATCTACATTGGTGATCTCCAATTACATCTACGTATACACTAAGGCGTGTTAACAGAATATTACTTAATACCTTGTAACAACTTGGAAGTAACGATATTCCGCGGTAATTATTACATTGCGATTTATCGCCTTTTTTTTTTTTTTTTTGTAAATAGGAACTATTATTTAGGCTTTCCATTCCTTTGATAGCTTCTACTTTCTCCATATAACACTTATCAATTTATGTAGTTCCTTGATTAGTGCCGTTCCTCCTGCTTTTGTTAAATCAGCTTGAATATTGTCTCTTCCCTTACTGACATTTCGAACTCCATCTCCCTAGATACTACAATTCAGCATAGGAAATACACTGAAAGCAGAGTATATCTTCAAGAAGTGCTCTAGACGGAAATACCAATACCTGAGCTTGAGAAGCCTAAAGGTCATAAATTCAGCTTAAATATGATAGCCAGTGTGTTTATTAGTACTAACCTTTTTACAAAATTTTAGTGCCCCTCCTTTGACAAAATTTTAGTTTACCTTTTATTCGTATGCTATGGTTGTAAACGTTAAAACACGCTCCGCGTGTGCATAAGTTAAGTGTGATATTCTTTATTATTACCACTTATAAACATGTGTATGATTTGCAGAGCTTCGAAATGCACACCCATTCATGGACAGTCAAAGGGTAAATGTTTTCACTTTATCGGAAACTCGGTAATATATGTAGAATAAAATATGACATTTCTTAAATGAATTCCAATGGTAGAACCTATGCACTAATAAACATTCACTTTTTATAAAAGAAATATCTTAACCGTACAGTGGTCGCGCTTTCGTGTTATACGAATTCGGTCGCTTGGAGTAAGTGTGGACCACAATACACAGTCATAAATAATTTTGGCTTTCGCTTTGGGATGAATTTACTTCTTTAGTCTCTCTAATATGGGTTCCAATATAAATAATTATTTCCTGCATTTCTTTTCTTATTGTAATTTCTAACTCTAAATATAATGTGTTTCAATGCCAAATTGTAAGATAATATGAATCGAATCCGGTCGCGTGGGATTTGCCTGGACGTCAACGTATAGAGTACTCTATTAATATAAATATGTACTTAATAATATTTTACTAATAATGCAAATAATTTAATATTTTTTCGTTTACACAGAAGTACCCTAGAAAAGTATCACTTTAAACAAAATAAATGAATTGAAATGATAAACAAATAACACAACTGAATCCGGTCGCATTAGGTCCGAGTGGACCCCGTGATACGTCAGTATTCCAGTACAGTTCATCAAGGGCTAACATCGTATACGCCAGCAGGTAGAGTGGAATGAAAAACTCAGCTACTGGAGACGAACAGAAAGGACGGTAACAAAATTACTCCTACAAACTAATTTAAACATCTATTGAAGTCAGTGGGCACCCCATGCCTCCGCTTTAGGGTTAATCGAGAGAGAGTAAATAACCCTAAAAACATGTCCTATATATCCTCCCATTTTCTCATCCTTAGTTTCGGCCTTGTTGAAAAGAGATGAACGCAATATCATAGTTTTTCTTCATCAAATATAAAATTAATTTATTAACAAGTTTGACAAGGATGCTTTGCCCGAACTCTGTCAGTTTATTCACACCGAACTTCAGTGTATAGGAGGTTAAATTAACATCATGCATGATTTCGGTACTTGTTTCTGCAGATGGCATACACTATTTCTACTAATAGCAACGCTGAGCTTTTTGCACTATTTTATATCGTTTTGGATCTACCAATACGCATCCCGGGGTATTCAACGGCAAAAAATTGCAATTTAATCTTTTTTCTTCGTTATCTTGGACTTCTAAAGTTAAATATTCCTAATTATTTAGATAAAATATTTTTTTTTCTTATAATATTTTAACCAAGATTTTAGTCGGTAATGTTTAATAATTAAATATTACACTAGTATCTGGTATAGTGCGTAGAACGAGGCATTTTCCTCCCTCATATACGTTAAATTGTACCTTGTGTATCTACATTCTGGTGCTGTGGTTGGTTCTACTTAGGAGGAGCAACATATGAATGTGTCAATCTGAGTACATCATCAGATCTTGGTACAATACTCAAATGATCAACGACAAAATCGTACCTGCATTTCCTAAAGAAAAGCAGTGTTTAGTACTCACTTAACGTCAGTTTATATTGTGAATGTACTGTACGTCAAATCCCGTAAGGAATTTTATTCACCATCTCATAATTAATATACAGTGGGGATATCTATTAGAAAACGAGAAACTATTCTCTGTGGTGCGTTAAAGTAATGTGTTATGCTCAATTATACGAGCAGTTTGTGGTTAACCAAGTGTAATCAGCTTTACACATGAGAATAGTGGCCAGTATTTCGAAGTCGAATGTACATCTATTAGAAAAGTACGTGTATCGACAAGGATTTCATGCTAGAAACCGAAATTACATGCTGATATCAAAGGAAGAGAGCTCAGATAGGCGGAAAACTTCTGAGCAAAATACGTCTATCACGGTTGGATGGCATTAGATTCCGTTTCATCCGCTCTGATTTATTGTAGTAGATCTGCTTGGAATATAAGATTGTTTTCATTATTGCTTTCTATAGTCGGTGCACGAGTGCGCTGCTGTTTTTATCGGTATCCTTTAATTTAGATAACTGTGGTTCTAGAGTAAGCTGGCTGTAGGAGCTATTTTGTTTGAAGAAAATGATTAAATACAATACAATAAAAATAGTTAAACAAAAAAATATAATTCATGTATATTACAACATAGCTCTGAACTCTATATATATAGAATTAAATAACAGTGTACGATCTGAAAATGTTCAATAATCATTAAGTTAAAACTTGCTATTACACACAATAATTTTGAACAGTAATTAGGTTTTAAATTTTTGTACATTCGCTCCGAACGAATTGATGTTGTGTGACATTTATTTAGCATTCATTGTGTGCACGCTAACGTTACAGATATAGGTGACAATAGAACGGATTTAAGGTGCACTTACCTATATGAAACAGTACTTATGTTTTCATTGTATGAGTGCACTCTTGAACTCGTAACACTGTAAAAAATATATAGTCTTGTCTTTTGATAAACGTCAATGAGAAGGATCTCCAGTTTGACAATCTTGTTGAAACTATTTTTTCAAAGCTGTTCCCGCATGAAATTCGGCATTTATGCAAGTTCTCAGATTCAAATACAATGTTAAGATTTGTTTTTAGATACCGTCGAAAAAGATTCAATTTTGGATGAAAAAGAAATAAGAAACAATATCCGAAGAGCCAATAGTGCAATTACACTTTGTTTTTACAAGGCTCATTTATAGGCAGAGATTTGTTGCAAGATATTGTTGTTACGGAACGCTTTAACATATTTAATTACTAACATTTTCTGTGCCTTCATTAATAAATATTTCATGATATTAAATAAGAAGTAACGTATTGTGATTCCTCATTCTTAATAGATATTACTGTTATATGAATTGGAAACAGCGAAAACACATATGAAAGAAGCATGAATCGGGTGTTACAAATAAGAAAAAGAGAGGAATAAATAATAAAGATTTATTACAGCGAACTATTTTATTCAATAAAAAAATAGTATCACGCTATCAATCTTGTTATAAGATACAAAATAGGAAAAAATAAAAATCTGGTAAAGTGCATGTGAAGTACTGTCATTTTTATACCATTGATAATATCATTATTGAAAGAATAGAATATATATAACTATTTATTGTATCTAATATTAGTAATATTATTGTCACGATATCCATGTTCACTAGTCAGTTTCTTCTGCAGCACGGGAAATTATTTTTATAGTCCTTTGTCTGCTGAGAACAGCAGATCGTGTTGTCGTTTTGTCTACCTTTCTCCTCGTGGATTAGGAACTTTTCATCCGCGGTTCGAAGTCTTCCTCACGTGCCTGGTTTGAATTTTTTCATTGTATCACTGAACTGTCGAGGTGTCCGATATTCTACCACTGGTAGTTGTACAGAGGCTCCCAAGGTTTCTTCTCAAATAAGGTGATCCTGGTTATTGTCCATCGTTACCTCTTTTTGATGTGGAAGGGAAATCCGCAGTTCTCAAGACGTTGGGAGACCAGTCATTCGGGGATCGTTTCGCATTTGGTGAACGAACAGAATCGAATTACCTGGATCGGCGTGTAGAAGAAGTAATTATAAACTTTGCGGTCTCGCTTACGTTAAGTTAGTATCTCAAGTCAAGTCGCTTTAAAATTAGTCTCTCTCTCTGCGTCTGTCCTAAAATGTATTTATTTCATTCTCTTCCTATAAGTTAAATGAGTACGTTGCATGCTGGGAATTTAAAGACCCAGGTTTTTCCCCCTGCGATACTCTTCGAATCTAGGAAAGCTGTCATCCGGGTATTGTTTTCTCCGTTTCTCAATTCCCCTATCTTTGACCAAATACAGAACAGTAATCCACCTCCACTCCTTCTTCTGCACCATTTCGTGCAGAATATATAGCAGAACGTAGACGCATAAAAACATGATATGGCTTCGATCATGTTTTTTTAAATATCTTGATCGTGTTTCAGAAGTTGGTGAATCAATACAGCTGGATGCCAGAATCTTGTAATATTTGCCGTCTCTTCCCTTTTGTGTCAATCCGTAGGTTCAGGTTCATTGAATTTTGATTCTATGAAGCAATCTGTCATTGGCGTTTGTTGAAAACTCAGGACACCTATTCAGAGATGTGGAACTTATAAGAAATAGGCAATCGACCATTAGAGAGATAAGATATATGTTAGGTAAAAACATATTCCCACTTCTAGAAATAAACAATTGTTACATTACGCTAAAATCTTGAAAATTAGAGTCAATAGGACGACTAAAAACTCCTTAGTTTAAAAAGAGCTGCTGTACTGAGCGTAAACAAATTGAAGTGCCCCTCGAGGACTCCAATAGATTCTCCTTGATTAAGCATTATCTACATAAAAAATCAGTTGATTCAGTTGCAACAGTCTCTCTGATCTCGCGGCATTACTTCCAAAAACGTTAAATTGCTGAATATTCCAACATCCAACAAACGTGTGTCTGAATATGCAACAGAAAAGGTGTGTTTTATTTCTAAAGTTGCTTCAGTTAATTTTCTTATTCAAGGTAACATTTTCAATTCTCTGTTTTGTATGTCAGATTTCGACAAGCCTTCTGCTATTTTGGGAGCATATTTTTTCAACATCAGTACGTTAAAATAAACTACGGGGAGAACGTCATGAGTATTATGTATTTTGAACAACCTCCCAGTGGTGTGTTTTTGCGCCCTCGAAACATCTTAAGCGATTCTAGAAAGAGTTTTTCAATAAATAGCAGTTCGGAATAAATCAACATTTATCACAACATTAGATACGAGTTGAAAGATGCGAGTTAATTTCTGTAAAGTTAATCATTTCTCCCAATTCGGAAGAGTACTTTTTGATGAAACTGTATCCAAAATTATTAAAAGCAGAAACTTCGACGCTTCTGACAATGGAGAACATTATAGAAAACAATCCTCTGTAACCCAATAGACGAGATAGTCCATCAACTATACACGCAATTGGGTTATCCTGCATTGAAAATAAAGAACGGGCCCTTTGTAGGGATTGCAGAACCATCTGATGACGAAGAAAAGTCTGAACCGATTTCAATCTCAGTTCACAAACAAGACGTGAAACGGATATGTCAGCGATGTCTTCTAATAATTCTACGAGATAATGGAAGAGATTTCTGTATAAGATGAATGAAAATTCTCCTCGTAGCAATCTCATAGAAACATATAGACATATCGGAACAAATATATGCCGTGAGACATAATAATTATTTTTTGCTCCTTTTTCAGTAATGCTTCGGCAATATTTTTTTTTTTTGCTTCTTAACGAGCGCAATTTGAATTGTCGGTCCCATTGTTATTTTACATTTGTTTTTTCATTGTTTGTTGTCGATGTGTGTATATCTTTATGTTACGTTAATGTAAACAATCGGTTGTCAAATCGGTCTTTTTACTGTTCAGATGCATATCGCATCTTTCTTTAATGTCGGGTTTTCGGTACAATTGTATCAAGATTTAATGGTGTATCCAGGAGCATCCTCCTATCAAACATTTAGAAGATACTTAATAATGATATATGCTATATATATAAATATTATAGGGTCTTTAATCAAAGTTAGATCTTAAAGGCTACGACCGAAACTTTCTTTATGAATAATCTGCTGTAGGTTCATACTTCAATTCTGAGAAATTTAAGCAAGACGTCTTTATGCATACATTTTCAAACACAGCAATACAGTCAATCGCTGATGCCAAAGTCACCGAAGATGTAGGAGATACAGAAGCTAGGTAGTTACAATAGGAAAAGTTGTTGCAGAACATTTTTCATCTACCTGAAGTTAATGAGTTACAATTGATTTTCGTAAAAGATTAATGTGGTTCGATGTTCAGCAATGCCATGGAATTACAGACATTCATTACTTGACATCTCCTTTCCTAATATAATTTGTCGAAATTTTTATGCTATGTATGCTTCAAGTGTTATCTAATATAAGTCCTAGGAGCACGTTTTCTCTGTTCTTTTAGATTGAGAGATTACCACTGACACCCATTTTTCCTGATGCCTCTTTTCTCAACCTGTCGTTTCCACTTTTAGGTATACGTTTTCAAGTTTAAATGTGCTGACTTGCTGAAAGTTTTGCCGACTTGTATTGGTTAGATTATCATGTAACTTGTTCGTGCTTCTTTTAAAGGAAACTACGGTTTCGACTTGATCTCTTTCGTGAATGTATTTGAATTGTCAGAGATCAACTTGCATTTAAGTTTTCGATGGAACGAAATACCTTTCCTGTAAAATAAACGACGAAATTATTTCACTATTCTGACACAAAATCTGTTTCCTGTCAATAAGTTAAGTTGTTAGCCTAGTTTTTTCTTCAAATAATTGAGCATCACACAATCAGTTATGTGTAAAATTGTTTATGTTATGAAGACGATATTTGATGTAGTGTTTAATTATGTCGACGCATGCGTATATATATTATTGATACTGATGATAACTATGGTTCAAATTCGTAATCTAATTAGCATCCATAATATTACGATCTATATTAACGTAAATTGACATTCAGCAATAAATTAGAATGCATATCTTTATTATAAAACAGGTCTCATTTCTAAAAAGCAATAGGTTCGTTTTCTGGTTGTTTTTATGAAAAATGACATAAATTTATCACCATTTTAATTCCACCTCTCAAATCTCACAAGGGACCATCTCTTGTGCTTAGAAACATTAACATATATGATCTTGTTATATGATATCTCGTAATAACACATATACATTTAAACACTCTCCTTAACATTTTCAAATTATAAAATCCTCTAAACGGACATCTTATTATTTAACATTTACCTAGAATACAGTCTGCAATACGATTCTCTTTTCGAATATAAAAACAAACAAATAAAAACAAAATTTCTTTCCTTACAAATTATTTTAAAAGACGTCTTTGTTTTGAGTCACTCGCCCTTTGTCCATTATTCTATTTAGTGCCACACAGCACTATTCCCTTCCCTCAAAGCATTGAACATGATATATCATACCCAGAAAATCACCTAATAATCATAAAAACTAGATATGCAGCAATTAAACCAAATTTAAAAACAAAATATATCTTTTAAAAATTGCTTTTAATTTCATTTTGTACATATTAAACATATTTTCCAAACTTACGATGCTAATCACTTCCCTTAATGTACTTTCTGTTCACAAAATATGATGTGCCAAGGTTGAACCAACTAATCAACAATTATCCTTGGAAACCTTGATCTCTTAGTTGCAGCCAATGTGGATTTTTTCTTATAAACATAGGACTCTGCAAGAAACTGTCATAACTTAACTTGCTTATTAGGTATAGTAATATAATGTGTGAACTGGATTCTTCTGAATTTACTCTTAAATGTTTCTGTTCCAAAGAACCTTCCTGATCCTGTGATCATATTACTTGTTTGATAGTACTTTCAGAATTATCACCAATTTGATTTGTATTAACTTTATCCTTCTCCGTCACAAATCTACTGTTCTGAACATTATTTAATTCTATTAGATTGAATTGCTTACTGCTTCTTGTGACGTTAAACTTTTTTCGTTTCGGTCTGTATATTGACATTTTCACCTTCAGATATATGTTCTGTAAACTTTGATGTTCTTAGTTGGTATACATCCTGTAATTCGTATAATTGGGAAGTCAATGCCTTTACTTTTTGCTTAAGATCGTTGAATCTATCTGAAAGTGACTTTATCCGTTAATTTTCAATTTTATTTAATCTTTGCATTGACTGTTAGTGTTCCAGTTTGATGTTTCATTATTTGAACTTACTGAAAAAAAACTCTCTCTTCACTAAACATGATTTTTTGACTTGAGACTTTATCTCGAACTTTCGTTTGTTTTTGTCAGTGTAGTATATAGATCTATGTTTATCACCTGTAATGTTTACTGTGAAACAACTTTGACTTAAAATGGTTCCATGGCAAATATCGCCAATATTGTGTATTATAAGCGGGACACCTTTTGGGATTCTGTGTACTAACCCATGTGTGTTATACCTATTATTATTATTAATCAATTGAAAGGACCCAGTTGATGATGAATTATTACCCTTGTTTAACCAATCTTGCTCCCGTGAAACTTTTGCCTCTGAATTGTATGATGGATGTTCTATTCTATTTAATGCAGCCTGCAATGTCAAATCTGAATGTAGTAATCGATTCTTAATTTTAACATCTTGCGTACCTTGAAGCAACTGACCAAATAATAATATCTCAGTCATAGTAACAATTTTGAATTTCTGAGGAGCGTTCTCTAACCTTTTAACGTATTCTGCAGTAGATTGATAAGGCCTCTGTTTTATCCTATGAAAATTATACCGTAATCGTGTAACATTATTCCTCAAATTCTCTTCTTTATTCCTCTCTGTATCTGCAATTCCACTGTGAAATATTACTGACTTTACCATATTATTTACCATCTTCTTAGAGTCTCCTAAACTGCGCCAAGTTCATATCGTGTTTAATTATGTCGAGAGATATGTAAATATATTATTAATAATGATGATAACTATGGTTCCAATTTGTAATGTAATTAGCATCCATACAATTACGATCTAACGTAACGTAAATTGACACCCAGCAATATATTAGAATTCAAATATTTATTATAAGATAATTCTCAATTCTAGAAAGCAATAGATTCGTTTTATGGTATTTTCTTATGGACGGGGACATTATTTTTAATAATATTAATTCTTCCTTTTAAATCTTCTTACAAGGGACCATCTTTTGTACTCAGAAACATTAACATATATTATCTTATATATGATACCTAGTAGTAGTAATAATAATAATAATAATAATATATTAAAACAGTCTGCTTAGAAAAAAAAGTAACTCAGGTGTTGACTAAGGTGATGGGCCATCATGAGCCGACTAAATTCTGTCTCTACGTAAGAAAAGAACGCAAAAAAGGTTGTGGTGCAACGAACTTTCTGAACGTTTCCCACAGTGAGTCAACACATTAGTATCCTGGTGACAAAATAGATCAATGATTCACATACGCATTTATGAATGAAGAATTGCGATCATATCTTTATCAGAATAAAATATACTACAATAAAGAGAAATTATTACAACTTGTGTTTGCCAGAAATTTTTCATTAAAAATATCCAAAAGAATAAAAGTATTCATTAATATCGCATCGGCGATATCCGTTTCGAGGATTATATAAGTTGAGAATTTTAAGGAGAAGCTATATATAGGTACGTATTATGTAGAGCAACAGCACATTAAACCATATGGTTACAGTCCGAAAGGCTTACTTTATTTATGTTACTATATCATGTAAATATGTATAGTAGAGTGGTACAATTTCGGTCATTTCAAAATGAATTTAATATTTCTATAACGGAAATTGGAGCAGCACCAACTTTTTTCCTCTAATGTATTGCTTACATATTAGCAAATACATCACCATAATATTACAGACGTGGAATGTTTCTTGACAGGACAAGGATATTTCCATCCTTAAAAATGATTAGAATTGTACCTACGTACGAACAATTCTGCTCACTTTACGGTACAATTTCGATCAACGCTAATCTATGTAGTATTCATCACGGAGCTAAGCATGAAAAGGTTATCCCATGTGAACTCAGAATGTGAGAGCCAATGTTTATTGTAATTATATGTTAGCTTTTGTGATGTCTCGGTGACTCAGTTGCCTTATTTGGGTATGTAACGAACAACTACTCACGTGACCGAATGAGAGTCAGAAAACTCATAATCTTTGTGAGTTAGTCGGCTTTGAAAGTTTGGAGAGTCTACTACGCGAATCAGTTGTTTCATGTATATGTGCTACTGTTTTCGTTAGTCGTTTTGTAGCAAACCAAAATTATCCCGGTCACCAATAGACGGATATTTGATCCTATAAAACCTAAAAAGGTTCCGAGAACAGTTAAGTGTTTTTCGGAAAAAGGGCAATGAACAGTACAAGTGTGTGTAATATCGTCACTGCACGTTAGCCTATAATGTCCTTGGAGGTACAGAGAAAAAGGAACGGTTCGCAATACACTAAAAAGAAAAATTGCAATTATTCTGTGTAATATTTATTTTTGACGAACAGTATATTACTTCGTGGTATTTTCGGGCATTTCTTAAAGACAGAAAGGAAAGCGTCATTCCTAAGTGACATAACGACATGTGCGTAGTTGTTGTTTTCGTGACAGAAAAAAAGTGAGCAGTGGTCTTGTTAACCTGCACCGATCAAAATTAGAGACGTGTGT
>JAGDQP010061562.1:728-12020 GCA_022664845.1 Lepisma saccharinum
AACCACCGCCCGCTCGATCGAGCGGGCGGTGGTTCAAATAATTAAAAAATACTTATTCCTAACTAAAGAAAGATGGCAGATCGACTTTGTGCTTGTTATAGTCTATATGCTCACAAATGGAATGTCATTGTGTTCCCCCTTTTTCATGGGGGCATGTATCCGATGGGACACAAAGGGCCTATAATTAATACCGTCATAACATGTTACTGAAAAAAGAGACTGGAAAACCAACCCTCAGTCAGGATTGTAGGCTGCTGGGATTGAACCCACGACCTCTCGAATGCACAAGTCTAAAATTACTCCTTGAATCTAGTCCTCTTAATTGAAAGTAATAAGTCTCCATTCAGTTCTATCAAATGAATCCTGTAGTCCAGTGGTTACTTTCGATCAGCACTGGGGAGGCACTGTCTTCGAACCCTGCTTCCTGCTCAATAACAATTCTTAAACGTTGAATAATGTGCTTTTATTTTGTTTCACTATATATTTTGCCTAGTGCAGGATAAAACTATTCCCATTGCAGTTACTCGATACATATATGTAAAATCCACAGAAAGTGCTCGAAATCCACACATTTGCATACACACAGAAACAAAATAGGATGGCGCAGTAGATATACACAAGATATAGATGGCAAGAAATAATTTGAAACAAAAATGATCATCTGTTGCCGTTCATTGATATAACAGCTGCCACCAAGTAGGAAGTAATTCAGGTACTCTATCCGTTTTATCCTGTTCTAGATGACACATATGAATGCACCTATGATCGGCCAATACCACATTCAGAAATAAAGGCAGTCAAATGTAAAAAGTGAAAGGCAAATACCGAAATGGTACCTACACGAAATCCATAGCTATTATATTCATGACCATTTCCCCCAAAAGTGTTTTGTCGAGGTACGTACTCCCTCAGACGTCATTCCATGTGCAGCTTACACCGTTAATGAAAATGTTTTTTTTTTCCAAATGGATTGATCACTCAACATAAAATAAATAAAATAAAACCGTAATAGGTAAAGACTGTAATATGTAAAATTGTATAGAGGAACAGCGGAAATACAATAATCCACACATATTCCACACAGCATTCCACGCAAATTACATACAACTGTCAAAATTTCACACATTTTGTGTAATTCCACACACATTTTGATTTGATTTGATTTATTTGACTGATAAAGTTAAGGCTATGTAGGCTTCTCTTCCACATTACCAGTAACATGATTAAGCATTTAACATTATACATCAATACACTTACAACAAGGATACAAATAAACATTAAAGAATCTTATTCCACTCACACACGCACGCACACACATACATACATACATCTAGGTTACTCGAGTTACTCGCGGCTAATTTCTCGATTTTCGGGTAATTCTATGAGCCGAGATTTTTTTTGGAGGGTAATGTAAAGATCGGGTATTTTTTGGTCAATTAGAAAAAAAAATAATAAAAAGATTATGTCTTAATGTCTCACTCACTTAATGCTTCACCCTGTAAATACTATCCACGACTGGATGATATTTCATATAACAGATTTCTATGTATGAATATAGGGTAGTGTTAAAAGTATTCTTTTTTAAAACAAGGTAGGAACAGCTAGGGGCTCTCTTCGACCCATAAAATGACAAAACGTCGCAAAGTGAGTTCGGGAGAGAGCAGCTGGGTACTGAGCTTTTGAGAAAAGAGGACACAAGATATTACAACAGAACCTTCCCTTTCATTTTCATGCCGAGAAGGGCAGGTTTGGAATGATGACATTTGTTTGGGGTACACGCTGCTTAATAAAACTCCGGATTTGAAAACATGATCCATTATATTTATGCACTGAGGTGGGTACAAGCTGTTATTTAAAATATTGGGTGGGTACACGGGGTGTATCCGTGTGTACCCTCCATTTCACTACTGGAAAATGGGTTTGCGAATGTTTGATAACAAAGCTAAGCATCAATACTAAATACCAAGATATTTTTAAATAATAAAAAATCAGTCCAGTAGATATATAGCTGGGTGACTAGACAAATCTTTTATGAAACTCTTTTAATAAAGAAAAACAATTTGTTTGACAAGGCTGATTACACAGTAATAATACAAAAAGAAACTAAAGCGTAACAGTTTCGGAAGTATACCACTTCCTTCTTCATGCTCCACTATATAACATAGGCGATTATTTATACTTCCGAAACTGTTACGCGGCTAGTTTCATTTTATGTTATCAAAGTATAATCAGCCTTGTGTGCTCGCTGTTTTTCTTTATTAAAAATATATCCAGAACTTGGGGGTAAATGTGTCCATATCTCCAGAGGTGGCCCCTCCGGAGGTCACCCCTCAACAGAATTCTCCATCACCCTCCAACCTGGAAGGTGATGTGGAGTGGAGGTGGAGATTATCTCCATGCTGGTGGGTGATGTGGAGTGGAGGTGGATGGTCAGATCAGAGCTGGAGTGGAGGTGGAGGGGCAGATCATAGCTGGAGTGGAGGTGGAGGGCTATCTCCATGCTGGTGGGTGATGTGGAGTGGAGGTGGAGAGCCACATCAGAACTGGAGGGGAGGTGGAGGGCCACATCAGAACTGAAGGGGAGGTGGAGTGGAAGTGGAGGGCGAACTCCATGCTGGAGGGTGATGTGGAGTGGAGGTGGAGGGGCAAATCAGAGCTGGAGGGAAGGTGGAGTGGAGGTCAGGCCAAAATGGACGCCTATGCCCAGCACTTGTTGCTGAAGTCTAAATGTGGTATACATTTTCGTATAGGAACTTCTTAGTTTATGCAGAGATTTAAATATTTAAATATTTCGCTTCTGCCTTGATTACAACTATGTAGTTACCTATTCTACACTTCACTCAATTCTGTGGAATTTGACTTCCTTAACTGGCTGCGTCAGATGCTTCCATCAACATCATTGAATAATTTTATGACTAGAGTGATGCTACTGCTTTTTAGAAACTAAGGGCTTTACATTTCACAGATACTAATTAATCTTCTAGTTTCGAAGAAGTCATTAATGCTTTGTAACTCTCTGACATTTGCTAAGCTTTTAATTGGGTTGATTTTTATAAAGAATTTACTGCCCATAAGAAAAACTATATGATGTGAACTCAAAATAAACAATTGTTTCCTCTAAACTTAATTTAAATGCTATTCCAAATTAGAAATATAAACATTGATATCTTGTGTTCAGAGTATTCCTGGTTTAATCACATTTGCTTAGACAGTGATTTCGATTCTTAAAACAAATGGAAAAATGACAGGAATAAATAAGCAATTTTGATAACATAAAAAACTCAAGTTTCACTTAATTTTGTTCATAGCTTGTAGTGTGGGAACCAATTTTTTAAAATATTTTTGGTTGGGCACAAAATGGCATCTGCCTTAATGTCTATTCCGTGTCTATGTATGCGCTCTTACTTTCCTTGAAGCAAGCCACGCGCCTTCTCCTGATTGGAGGAGAGAGGTTGACTAGGTCAGCCGGAAGGAACACGGGAGGTGTTGAAGCCTTGTGGTTCAGAGTTTCTTGAGGAAACACAAGTTTTCTTGTGAGAAGGTTTTTGTTAGGAAGTGAGTACGATTCTTCATGAAAGTTAAAGAGAACAGTTTTGTGAAAAGTATTCAAAAGTTTCATAAACTGAGTTACAAATTATCTACGATATTGAGTGAAGTTCTATACACTATCAAGTCTGAAATATACTGTGGTGCTTTTGATCGTAGTTAAACTCCATGTGGCATGTGGAGTTGGTTTAATGCTAACTTATTTTTGTGAAGCATAAAAAGAAGTGTCCATTATATACTTCAAGGAAGGAAAGAGCTATTCATTGCGATAGTCAATTGATTAATATACTACAAAAGGAAAGCAGAATTAACACCAATAGTGAAATTTTGTGTGTGAAAATAGTATCCTTTTTTCATCAAAGTAAAGGAAGTATTATTCTAAGTTTCAATGGTATGGTAAGATGGGGTTGACCCATACTTGTGTAATATGTTTTTGGATCAGTGAGTTTATTTTTGATGTGTGTATATGAAAGATGAGAAATTGGATTTATCTATATCATGAATACAAGTGTGTTCGTAAAACCAGAGAGAGGTGATCTTTATCGAAGTTAAATCTGGAATTAATGGCTGCATTCAGCGCAGTGAGCGGCTCAGTGAGAGTGATCTCCAGTGAGTGAGCGCTCACAGCGGATCCTTCGGATGCCTAATTTCGTTTATGCTCAATAAACAGTTGAATTTTATAAAGCGTATGGTTGAAGTTCCACGAACAATTTAATATCGCATAGCACAAAGAGTAGTAAATCTGGCACGTCGGGAAGATGTCAGGCGTATGTTACCGTTTTTTATCTACGTCGAATTAAATATAAATGTGGTCTTACATGCTCTAAGGCAATTGTAAGACCACTAAATAGGAGACTTCGTCTGTAACTGTTGTAACTTAAAGCCAAATTTTTTAATAAAAATACTTTGTACTTTAAGATCCCAATTTGAGCCCGGAAACATGTGACTATTTAATAATAGTATGACTATTTAACAATAAACCTGGCTATTTAAAATTATAACGTCCGAAAACAGCTTAAGAATTTAATCTGTACGGAATAAGTTTATCCGTTTTATGTTCTGGGGCCCGATTAAATATCATATTTGTGAAATCTGTTTACGCAACGCAATGCAGTTTCATTGACTAGAAGTTGCTACGCGTTTGCTGTGAGCTTGGAGACGGGATTAAATATTGTACTTAGTACGGCTTAGCAAACAGATATTTGCGTCTTCTTATGGCAAACTCATAGCAAACATTATATATGTTTTGGCCAATAGGCAGCTTCGTTACAAACTTTCGATACAGACCGGCAGCCAATCAGACACTTCTAACGCGCTCACGTGGTGTAAACAAGGAAAATGACGTCTGTTTTTAATGTTTTGAATTATGTTACTGTTTTAATAAAGATGTTCTTATGTAGCGTTATAATGCAGATTTACAGCATTTTAAAAACCATTGAAAATGTGATGGTGATCGATATTTAGTTAGATACTCCTCAGACTGAATCGATTGGTAAGAATATGTAAAGTGATTTACATTAGAGTAGTTTTAGCTTATCTAAAGATATATTCTTTACTCGGTTTATAACTTAATATAATATGTTAGGTTAGCGTAGACCATTATGGGGTCTAGAGGAGTATCTAAAGTTCCTTTCTGAAGGAATACTAGCTACTAAACCAAAGGTTATTAAAACTATTTCCAATTTATCAACCACAAACATGAAAGTTCCGCTGCCCTTCAAATACGTGCAATTACGTTTTCTCCTGTTAAAAAGTCAACCTTTGCATTTATATACTCGCTCTACATGAGCAATATCCCCTTTCTCTTCTCGGTTCAGCTTTAATTTGTACACCGTTTCGGTACCTGTACGGTAAAGATTATGATATCAGAAACACTATGTATGTAGCAATAACAGGCTAGAATTTCAGATAACAACACATTAAATTCCGTGTATAAAAGAAATTCGGTTTGCTATTTTCAAACGGAACTGAACCTAAACTTAAATCAGTACTGCGTAAGCAGGATCAGTTATCGTAACCACTCATTTAAGTGGTCTTACAAGTGATCAACACCCCCAATATGATTAATAGTTGTAAAACTCGATCGTTAATCGATTCCGATTAAATAGTTCAATCTCTCCATGAAGTCAGCTCAAACTGATCCGGAATTGTTACAAAAATCACGGACAGTATATCGAAGGAGCTAGTTTTATATATATATAAAACAAGACAATACTTTGAATCACTCAAATGACTCACTGCTAGGGGTAACAAAACTTGCTGAGTTAATCACGAAATAATTCTTACAATTAGGTACTCGTGTTGTATGGCGTCGAATATATTTCACAGTGACTTCCTCATTTCGGATACGTAGAATGCAAAATGTGGTGCAAAATCAATGGGTAATGTGAGTGCAAGGACGCAATGTAGAAGGGCGTATGCGTCCTTGCATTCGCATCACCCTTAATCGTGAAGATACTCTGGGAATACACTCAAATTCTGTAGGTACTTGATACATGTTAATGTTTCGCATTTCGTTGTTTATTCTGTTCACAAACAATACTATGTGGTTCTAAATGACCTGAAATACACACAAATTGTTTCAGATGCTATCTGAACATACATGAAAGGCCATATAATGACATAGTTTGAAAAAGTCAATTCCCACACAATGTACAAAGGTACCGGTACGCTATTAGTACAAATACATTCTTCATGGTACGTGTTTTCAAACTGCGTGCAGATTAAAATTTCACGTTTGTATTTAATGTCCATATTCTTACTGAAGAAAATAAATAATAACGTTCTCCTGAATAATTCATTTAAATTCATTAAATGCATGTGCTTACTTCACAAACATTAGTATTAATATATCAATAAAGCCAGTGACGTAACATTAACATGTATAAGGTATTTACTAGAGTTCATATCCTAATTGAATAGTGTCTCCTGCTTCTACTGTGAGTGGGAAGGACATTGAAATTATGATTTAATCATGCCAAATAGCACTCCGTTCCGTTTATAATATTTTCACCAGTTAATTTTAGCTTCATACTAATATATTTATCGAAGCCAGTCAATACAAGTCGGCCTGTAACTGATTTGCGACCAGAGTTTTGTGGGCGCAAGTTTTCGTCTTTAAAATCCCAGTTTGCTGAACGTGACGTCACTGCCAAAGTCAAGCAAGTTGATATTTAATACCGTTTCTCGCAAACAAATTGCAAACTTTTCCTTGCGCTCACGCAAGTCGATATTCAGTGAGGCCCCTGATTCAAGAAGTTCAGTTCTTTCATCTCGCAGTGAAGCAAGCAAGCACACAGCTAATATGTACCTCTAACACAGTATTTGTTCGATATACATATCTTTTAAAGCGCTAACATGTAGATCTAACATCTTACCAGACTGAAGCTGTAATTGCCCCTCATGGCTTCTTGTTATTTGGTAATATTTCTGATTAAACTCGTAGGTTATACTATATTCCTCTGCGCCAGAAATCATATTGCAGACGCACTAACCGCATTCCGGGAGGTCCGGCTCACCAGTGAGCGCGAAAATCTTTGCTCACAAGGATGGCGTCGCCTCACTGTGAGCCGGAAGTGAGAAGTGGCATTCAGAGGACGAATTCAGTGAGCCCTCAGCGCTCTGAATGCCACCAATATCTCAGTTATTTCTGAAATTTCTACTCCAGGTAAGAGAGTGAAATTTATAGAGTTTGTGAGCTATTTATTGTCTGCATATTATGATACTATTTCTAAAATTTTCTGAAGGATAAGCTGTTTTTAGAGCAGTGACGTAACGGTGAATTCCTATGGAGGGAGTAGGTCATATGATATTTGGTTCAGATATGCCTAACTCCAAGTGTTGTTATGGATGGCTGTTGAGATCTGCTAGAGCTATTTGTGAAAATTGAAATAAGTATTTTGGTGCGATGTTGAAAGGATTCTTATTGAATCAGAGCTCATGGGTTTTCAATTTTATTCTCTTGATCACTATAGTTATACATTTGTGCTATTGATTACTATTACCATATTGAACGATTCTTCACTTATTTGAAATAAGAATAATGATTTTTCTTCCTTGCATTATCCGGAATTACATCGTTTATATATGCATTATATTGACTTTAATTTAGAAAAAAGGAGAAGATTATATTTAATAAAATCAATATCAAAATTTACATCTATTGTGTTCTCATTGAACTTACTTAGCTATAAGAAATCCATGCTAGTACTATATAAGAGGTTTATTAAGATATTTTGATTTTGATTACACGGAGTGGTCCGAAGTCATCTTTTTCAGGTTGCGCTTACAAAGCGGAAAAAGAGTTGATAATATACTGATAATTTTGAATCTTTGGCTTTTAAATATCTTTTGGAAATTTATTATTGTGATTTCTTTCGCCACTGATGATTTTTATTTTTGCTGCAAAAATAGAAATAATTTATGAGTTATGAAAAAGCTGTTCTAACTCATAGTTCGCCATCATTAGTTATTTTATTCAATTTTCTACTTATGATAAGAACATAGAATATTGTGCATCTATTCCAGGAAGGTTTTAATAATTGAGAGAATCGTTCCACACTACAAGTTGTCAGAAATCTCATAACCTGATTAAGGGAGATGAAGCATTACTAGGAAATGCCAAAAAAGAAGTAAAATATTATGGGTTTTAATGTTAAAGAAAGTAAAATATCTTATGTATACAAATTTAAATATATAATAGTTTGTTATTATCATAGTTTATACGCGTATGCTTAAAATTCATTAATAGCCTACACTTCTGAATGTTACCTTGAGTTCTTTCTATCTTTATTTTCTTGGTGTTGTGAAAATTGCATAGCCATCAGGACGACAACATTTCTTTAGTTAACTGTCATGCTCTATCCCGTATTGACACACTAGAAACCTGGCAACCCTACATATCACTTTTTGCATATGACGAATCAATTACCATTGTCAGGAACTTTCTGGCGTCGTAGTATTATTGTACCTGATACAGTACAATACTGCAGATTTTCATTGGCGATAATCAAATAGACGCGTTCACTTCGAAGCGGTGTACAGGAATTATGAAACAAAGAGAAAATATATATTTTTGAAAATCGTTCCGGATAAACGAGGTTCTAGTGTATATAACTAAATCTCTTATTTCTCTTCAGATTATGAATACCACTAGCAAAATACCAAACATATAATTTCTCCTGTAAATTTTAGAAATATGGTTGATCACATCTAAAGTTAAACCATCATTCTGTATTATCGAAGTGTACAAGTTATTGCCTTGTACTCTGTCGCGGAAAAGACTGTTTTTAGCGTTGTATTATATTTCCTTTAGGCATATATGGCTCACCACATGTGTATTTTATTTTATGGTCGCCATCTATTGAATGACCCATATATACGCTCTATACCACGCATTGCCTTGCAAATAATTCAATGAGAGACGATGTCATTCCTTATTTATTTGTCACGTATATCCTTGGCATTTTTTAACATTTTGCATATGTGAGTTTATGCTCCGTTCTGACTTGTGTTTTTGGTAATCACACGAGTAACAATAATTTTCTGTAACTGTAAACTTGGAAGAAGTGTTTGGAGACATGTTACATTCCCAGTTTACCATGTGTATTTATAGCATTGAAATAACACATACGAAACATGCCTAGATCCTGATTCAAAAGGTTAATTTATAATTTCTCACAGCTATATCTTATGAGTTATTCGTATTTATAACCTTGATCCTTTATGACGTATTAGGTGGTGACATCAGAGATACTGACGCACTTCCTGAACTTTTACTGAGACAATCTTGTCATTATATTTGGCATTTTTGGACGATTTTCCATTTGGATGCTTTTCCCTTTGGACGATTTTCCTTTGGATGCTTTTCCCTTTGGATGATTTTCCCTTTAGACGCTTTTCCCGTTCAGTTCACATTAATAATTAATTAGAAATTAATGTTTATCAGATTTGGACGATTTTCCCATTGAAGTACCTTTGCAAATAATTTGGACGGTCTACCCTTATACGGTTTTCCCTTTGGACGGTTTTCCCTTTGGATGATTTTCCCTTGGACGGTTTTCCCTTTGGATGATTTTCCCTGGGACAGTTTTCCCTTTGGATGATTTTACCTTCGGACGATTTTCCCTTGGACGATTTGAACTCGCCCCAAAAGTTGCCATTTCAGTTCGGAACGTCAAGCATTACACTTCGCTTTAAACGCAAAGCATCATGATTTCGGAAAGTACCGATGATAGTTTCTACATTACACTAAGTTCCAATGCAAGTACCCAAACGTATACGAAGATTACACCTACTCATTTTCGCAATATCCTGAATCATCGTATTCAGTTAAATGATCCATCGTGGAGGGTTGGACTTAGTGAAATTCATATTCCACTTACATGTGAAAATGTTCTTGATGGGGAAAATATCTTTTGGTTTGACTTGACGAATGGGACAAAAGTAAAACATAGAATTACAGCAGGATATTATGCGACCATCCAGCAATTATTGGATGAATTAAATAAAATTACAGCTGCTATACAATTTACCTATTCGAACATGGTTCATGTGAAAACCACGGTTAATATTCAAACCATTCGTCTATCCACACTGCTAGCATTGCAATTAGGATTCGAACCCAACCTTAACATTTTAAAAATTGAGACTGTACAGAAACAACCGTACCTAAGTATTGGATATCCGCAACAAGTGTTTGTCTTTACGGATCTCATTCAACCTTAATATGTAGGTGATACGAAAACACCATGGCTTCGAATTGTGGCCATGAGCGATACGAATCACGGTTAAGTACGAACAATAACATTTCAAAATGTTCATTACCTTCCCTTATCCAAACTAAGTTTCGATACGATTGAATACCTACTAAAGGACCATGCAGGACGTAATTTGCCATTTGCACCCGGGACATTGACGGTGACACTTCACTTTACACGTCTCTCGCAATGAAAGTAGCAATACATCATGGTCGTGGTCGTGGTCCCGTATTTCATGGGACCCGTGTATCAACGAGGCCATGGTATTGGAAGTTTATTTCGCGGCCTATTCCGATTTGCAATGCCACTCATTAAACAAGGAGCAAAAGCCGTTGGGCGTCAGGCCTTACAAACAGGAATCCAAGTTGCTGGTGACATGCTAGAAAATAGACCTGTGAAAGAATCGATCAAGCACGAGTGCGCGAGGCAGGCTTAGCTTTAAAGACAAAAGCTGAAAATAAAGTCACTCAGTTGCTTGCCTTTAGTGATAGGAGAAGGGCACGCAAACAAAGAGCTCCTGCGCGTATTGAACCTCCAACTATAAGGAGAAAGAAGTCGCGTCGTACAAGAAATGCTCGAGATATCTTTAGTTAAAATGTCGTTCCTTACACCAAGCAGTAAAGAGTGCTGTACCAATGAATTTGATTTGGTATCAGTGCCCATGAACCAGACCGCCATTGAATCTTCACGGATGGTGGAATATCGTCCAATATCTACACTCACATCCGAAGGCCCCATTGAATTTGTTACTCCTGGAGACACTGCAGAGTATATTCATCCTGCCTATCTTTACCTCTACGTAAAATGTCAAATTGTCAGTCCTGACGGTACCAACCTCCACGCACAGCCAGCAGGACCTCCAGCCGTTGTCGCGGACGTCGTTGCACCAGTCAACAATTTCCTCCATTCCCTGTTTGGTCAAATCGATATTTCACTGAATGATAAATTGATTTCTTCTTCAAATGGTTCGTACCCGTACCGAGCCTAT
>JAGDQP010061563.1:0-12019 GCA_022664845.1 Lepisma saccharinum
GAGATCGCAAAAATGAATTTCTAAATATAGCTAAGTATTAAGTATTTGGGAAGCAAAGTACGAGATATTAATCAGACTTAAAGATAACGGGATACAAGTCACTTTCAATCAAAACTTTTAAAAACCATGAGAGAATAAATTTTAAATGATGAAACAGATAAATTCGTTATTCTTACTTTTAGAAATGACTTCCTTGATGAGTCCTCTGGTGTTCTGTTCTGCCCAGTGATTTATTGTGCCTGCAGCTTCTTCAGCCTTGGCGTAGTCAACTTGTTTCACAGAACCGTTGTAAGTCCTTGTAATGACATTGACAAATTCTTGTGAAGGTGAAAATCCATCATCAGGGAACATTGCGTTTGCTATGTCCAACTCATTAGTAGAGTTTCTTATCTGGAAGGAAATTAAAACTAAGTAATTTTCTAAGTCTGAGCTACATGGAATGAATGAATCTTTACACCTAAATCATCACATGTAAATTGGCTATGTTAGAAAGTCAGACCGAAGGAAATATAATGAAAAATTATTATAGTGCCAATGTCTCTTTGGATACTATAAATCTAGCTCTTAAATTTCAACATTTTTAGTCAGAAAGATCCATTTTCTTAAAGCAGACTTCGGCCTTGACAATTATTAAGTTACTGGTTAGCAGGAATATCCTTTGGCTGGTAATGACAATGGTACGAAAGCGTGGTTAATAATTATCTTTATAAATGCGCTACAATGCCCAGAATTCTAAGTTATATCAACGGAAAAACAGTTGCTGATATATTGTTATGGTATGTGTAGACATCTCTGTACACCCATTTTGTCAACAAGCTGATCAAAAGCAAAGCTTGTGCTCAAGCTTCAAATTCGTTTGTTCAAACTTATTGTATTCCCACTTTAACCTTGATAAAACAAAATGTTTGTTAAAACTGATGGTAAGACCATCTTGGACAACTCGACCGAAAAACTAGCAATAAAAACTAGTGCTTATAAAAGTGGTGTCGGTGGAAGCAAACAAAATTGTAACTAGACATTACAAAGTTACTTATCGATGATCCAACACCTATGATGCAAAATTAAATTTTAAAAAATCATACTAAGCTTAAGAGCGGTTGCAAGAAGACATAGGAAATTTTTTGTCATGACAGGTATTGGGTCTCAAATCGGAAATTTTTCAATCCAAATTTCAATAAATTCCTGTCTACAAGAAAACCTCGATATTCATCTGACGAATTTTTCATAATTAATGTAGATCTTCGTTACATTAGCGCTATGGATTACATTAGAAACGACCATGGACATCTTCAAGCGGATTCGAGTAAGATTCCAAAAAATCTATTGCAACAAGCTTTTTAATGTACACAGAGGAGAGCAGAGGAATTTAGAATGCATACCGCAGAACAGTGGGTAAACAAACCTAATGAGATCGAGGTCCAAATATAAATAAAGAAATGAGAAAAATCAAGGCAATTGGAATTTTCCATATCTCAGCCGAGTTAATTACATCGGGAAGAAGTTTACTAGTCACGGAACTGCGTTAGTTGGTAAAGTGTTATATGGAGAAACGAGCTACAAGACGAATGGAAAACCTCAGTAATATCGATTTATTAAAAAAGGCAATAAATCTGACTGAAAAATCTTGCTAACAAGACTAAGCGTATACACGGATGAAATGATTGGAAATTTGGACTTAGAAAAAATAGATCTTTGGATCAGATGATCTCCTTGAGGCAAGTATTTAAGAAATTGAAATACAAAGGAATTACTAACAAGTTGTTCATAGATTTTAAGTATGTGATTCTATCAAAAGGGAAAAATTATGCAATATTCTGGTAAGATTTGGAATTGCGAAATTAGCTATCTCAGCTAATAAGGATGTGTCTCAGTAATACCATAAACAGAGTACGGATAGATAATATCAGATAGTTTCGAGATTCACTGCGGATTGAAACAAGGTGATACATTGTCACCACTACTATTTAACTTTGCAGTAGAATATGAGATTCTAACACTAAAAGGACAAAGGGACTAACATTGAATGACAAACCAGCTGTACTTAATATGCGGATGATGTAGATTTAACAGACGACAATTATGCGCTACAAAGTAACACCGATGTCTTAGTGGAAGTTGGTGACGAGATAGGTACACAGGTGGATATAGAGAAAACAAAATACACAAGCCGAAACTCGGAATATGAAGGAAAGAGACATAATTAAGAATAAGATCACAGAGAAAGTTGAAAAAAAAAACAATACTTCGGAGCATATGTAAGAAGCAAGAACGAGGTCACGAAATAAATAAATAGAAATGTGTCTTCGTACCGGGTAACTAATATTTCTATTCAGACCAGGAACAACCTCGCGATTCATATAAAGAAAGTTGAAACTAAGAATATACAGAACGGTTATTCTTCCCATAACGCTTGGAGTACAAATCTGGAAGATAAAAATTGAGTAACGCTTACTTGCTGGTTACATGATGTGTGGATTAAAATTAATTTCAAGCTTTCAAGTCCACTCTGAGTTCATTCTCAGGGAACAAGGTTTTGGCATGAGTTAAATGTAAAACAACAATGGAGATGGCTAAAAAGAAACTTACTAATCTGCTTTCATTTTAGCATCGTCAACTGCATCACCACATTACAAGGCAATATCCCCAGTGATGTGAATCCATTGTTTCCAGTTGTTGAAGAAGGAAAAGCAACGTGCTCTTTTAGTTACTGTCTGTACTTGTCAGAATAAAATATTTCAAAGTAACTCAAATCTTCAATTTTAGTTTGTTTTTAAAGAAATTTTCAAACATTGTACTTTGGTTTATTTAAAAACCTGTGTATGACACGTGATTTAGTGGTTATGATTTGATAAACTATTATTATTGCCATTTTAGACATCCCTGACATGTCCCTTACGATGGCAAAAAAGCTTCTTGCAGAAAGTGGCCACAAACTCATTACATCAAGTGTAATACACAAGGCTTCAAGTAAAACAAAGCACAAAGTTTGAAGGTTTTTCATTCTTTAAAAAAAAAAAAAAAATGACATGGGCATTCAATAATGATTGGGTTAATTTTTTGAAAGATGTTATTCTAAGAAATGCAAAAAATAGTCAAAACAGCGCTAATTTTCATCCTTCAAAAACTGGCAACACTGGATCTCCATCACTTGACGTATTGCCTCGTACGGTGGAATCTCCATTCGTGTGTTACCGTCTACTTAACGCCAAAGCCTTGTTTCTTGAAAATGTACCTGGAGCTAGCTTGAAAGCTTGGCATTAATTTTAATCCAGATGAGATTATGGAACTAGCAGCCACGAGATGACCGAAGAATTGAGGAGATAATATTTTGAATTTCAGATTGAAGATTCACCCGAAATTAAAAGAATAATGTAATCACAACGTTAAGATGGGCAGCGTTTGTAGCTCGGATGCGTGAAATAAGATTATATTCTATTGTGGGTGCCAAACCGGAAGGGAAAATGCCGTTGGAAAAACTCAGACGTCGTTGGGATGACAATATTAAAAGAGATCTTCGAGAGTCCATGATGAAAACTGACTTGATCTTGCGCAGGATAGTAATCAATAGCAAACGTTTGTTACTGCGGCTATGAACTTACGAGTTCCGTAAGCCTTATAGTTAAATCACATTAGAACATGACGTAGGATTTTTAATTGAATCAAACTAATAAGTTTTCTGTTTACCTCTATTCTATAAGATTAGTAGAAATAGTTACCTTATTATTAATATCATTCAGAAGATCTGTGTATACTCCTCTTAGGAGTTTTATATCTCCTGGAAGGGAGAGAGCGTTTCTTAATTCAGCAGCAGATGTTCCTCTGGCTCCTTCATGCAACATCAAAAGAGCGGTTGTCAAACTCCAGGGGGAGACTACTAAATTTCCATCTTTCTTTGAAGCCAAGTTCTGGAATTAAGAGTTGTTGATATAATGATACTTTAATTTATGTATGTTCTCTTAATTATATAATTGCAACTATAAAGCATAGAAGAATTTTAAATAAATCAATCTCTAAAGAAATTTTTGTCTACCAGTTCTGCCCTTATCTAAAAGTATAGTAAATTGTGCTGACACGCGTGAGAAGTGATAACACTCACAAACGTGAGGAAAACTACTACAGAATTTCATGAAGACATTATTTACTTTTTAAAGCCACTGCGGAAGATCTAACTTTAACTAAACATGTTTCTGCTTAAGTTCAGTGGTGTTGGTGGAAAAATAGTACCGGGGAGCGTGATTTACAAATACTTTTCTTTTACTGTATGAGTATGCCAAGTACCGTATCCATTAATGTATATGTAGATTCGCAGTATAGCAATGATAGCATTAATGTCACTCCAATTACAAGAATAATCAACTGTACTTCACAGAAAAGCTCTAGCCAGGAAACCAATTTGATTATTTACACTAAAAATCTGGCGAAACATCTTACATTGTTAGTCTTAACTAGACAGTGGCACAGACACGAAATTTAGACATGCATTATTAATTTTAATGAGGATAGAAGCATATTAGATTACACACATCAGTTTAGAAGAAGTTTCAAGGTTACCTTACAGAAACATTCTTTCCTTTTAAATTGAGGACGAAAAGTTTTTATGATTACTGGAGTTATACAGCGAACCTGTAATCTTTTATTGATTATTGTGATGTTTAAAAGAGCAATCTAATTTTTTGTTCGGAAGATCTAATTCTATCTTTTCACTTACTCCTAGCAATTTAATGGCGAAAGAGTTGGCTCCAATTCGTAGATCTAAGGCTAAATCTTCTGGAGTAGGGATTGGACTTAAAGCTGCAGTTACTGCAATGACTATTGAAATCGCTGAAAAATTAAAAATTTAATTGATTATTAAATGGAATAAGAAAATAGGAATCTATACACTTCTTAAGAATAACAGAAACGAAATACAAGTGATTGGTTAGTGTTTTGTTTTGTATTGCTCCTGTATACACTACACACTGTAATGATGATAAGCGTTCTTCCAGAAATCAAATCTGTAGCCCTCAGGTTAATGTGTACCGATAGTAGTTTGCTATTTAATTTCTTCGAATGTAGATTACGCTCTAGAGAAGCCATATTGTTTAAAGTGGATTCCGAGCCATTACGTTCAATGAGCTCTCACCGAAAATCGAGAACTTAACTCCTTGATTATGAAGCGATGAAAGAATCACTCAGCCACAGTCTTTCAAATTTCTTGGGAACTCATTAATATGCGTTGTCAAACATGTTTAGCACTGATTAATCTAGATGTTAATTTTTATTGAAGAATCCTATTGCTAGCGTTAAGTGTCTTTGTTGCAATGGCTTTATTTTAATGAGATTGCCCTGAAGAAAAAAGATATGTGCAAAGTCATGTCAATCTAGTTATTAGGACGTCTTACTCATCTTCGAAATTTAAGATACCTAAGTAGTAATTATAAATTCTATGAGAAACTTCTGTGGCTTTCAATTGCTTGCTTATTTCCGTAGTTCACACAATTTAAGTAGTTCCACCCGACGACGTTTCAGTCAGTGACTGAAGAATTTTTTTGGGGGATAAATAGTTATGATGGTCGGTGTGAGTTGATTTTGAACGTGTGCCTCCATCCTCTAGGTATAGACAGATATAGACATCAATCTTCATCAGAAGACAACATTTCTGAATTAGAAATTTATTACATGCAGAGATTTCACAAATGCCCATCCCAACAATTTCATCTAAATATTTATATTTCAAATATGATTCTGCAGAAACACAGTTTGAAGATACTGCTATGAATAAAATAGAATTTGTTTTGTTATCCAAATTTACCGCGGAATTTATTCTTTTAATCGTAATTCAGTTATTTTTCTGTAGCATTTATGCACTGTTGGATACTTTTATTCAAATTATTTATTCATTTACAACCAAACATACTGAGAGGCCAGAAAAAAACATGTATTTTTTCTTCCGTCATGTTTATAATGTCGAAGTTTGTGACTCCAAATCTAATCTGACTTTTATACCAACGATATCTCCCAAAGCAATTTCACTCGAGTTGCCAAAATTTGCATGACTGGCATTCTAAACATGACGGAAGAAAAAAAAATCATAAGTTTTTTCTTCCCCATTAGTATGTTTGCTTGTTAGTTATTTCCTATTGTAAACTCCTTCATGTCGAGTTCGGAACATGCCGACTTAGCTATAATTTTGTCTGGATTACTCGAAGTATATCCTCCCGTATTGGCTTAACGAAAAGAAAAGTCTTAAACAAGAATTTTTGCCAGGTCTTACATAATATACTAGCTTCCTCTACCTTTCCAAGGGCTTATTTTCCCTCGAGTTAACCTGTTCTGCCTTACGTGTTTACACTTTAAAGTAAAGCCTTCGAAACCGCTCGTTGACTCTTCCATATGAATGTTTTAATGTTGCATAAACTTTACGTGCGTACACGTACCAAACGATAAAGTTTGATTTGTAAAGGTAGAATATTGAGAAGCTTCTTCTGAAAGTGTCAAGATAAGGAATTTTCCAGTACTATTTTTTTTCATTTAAAACTATTCAACTTACCTAAAAATACTTCTCGGATCATTTTTCTTCAGTCTTTGATAAAACAAGTAGTGATGCCAAAAATCTAGAAAGGAAGAAAAAACTAGTTTTAGTATTTTCTAAAAATTCACATGTGAATTAATGACTACTTGTGAGTTAACCGTTAACTTGAAATCCAAACACAGGATTACCCATATTCTAATTTGGATTCAAAACCAGAACGATGTGACTATAAAACTGAAGCCAGAGTCTTAGTATAAACGAACACTGCTGAATGCACCAAACTTGTGTAATATATTAAGTTGCTGATTGAGAATATTCAATTCGTTTAAATTTTTAGTAAATAATCAATACATTATTGGCAAAGTTGATATACCATGTAATATATGTAAAGTGTATTTCATGATACGGTGTAATACTAAGAGTATGCTTCCGTTTACCATTATTAATAAGGATTCTTTGTGTGCATATACGACATAATTGCTTGAAGCCTTAGATGTTTTATTAGTCCAAGTAAGTGTCTGTGTATACATCCATAAACTCTATTGTACTGCTTTTTATTCCTATACCTCTTCAGGAAATTATTTAGATGTGATGAGGTTCTTGAGTCATATTCTATGATTGTGTTACACAATTGTGACCTAGAAAACTTTCCGTGCACATACACAGTTGCATAATAAGTAGTCGTACTAATGTTCTTTAAAGAAAAAATTAGTGTTACTAATGCCAATATTTTTTGTAAGATTTTGGTAGGACTTATCTGTTTGCTGGAGGAAGTATCAGTTGTTCAATTCCGCTTCCCAAAACTAAAGATTGTGGCCAATTTACAAATTATTTTGGATTTCGCAGTAACGTTTTCTTAGTTCTACAGTTGAACATCGCTACTTCAAAGCGTGACGGAAGCCAAAAACAGTTCGAGTTAGCCAAGTTTCAAATTAGAACAGATTAGGAAGGAAGGAGAGTTGATTCTCTCCAGCTCAAGTACAGTTGAAAATCAGAAAGTTTTCCTAAAATTGAAGTAGTACCCATCCACACTTGAATCGGAAGTTGGAAGAAGAAAATAAATCTCTAAATCTGTTTTGTGTGAACTTAACAAAAGCTGTATAACAATTTTATTATTTATTGAAAGGAAACAATATTTTTACTGAATACTCAAAACATCCTTCTGATCCTTGTGTACTGCTCAGACAGTTTCCACGTATTGCATTTTTTCACGAAGGATTTGTAAAAAAAATAAATAAAACAATGTGGATTTACTTCCTTCTTCCAACTGATGGAAAAAATGTCTGCGTAGTTGTAAGTGGTGAGACGTAAGTATGAAAAAATCGTCCAGAAAAGTGAACAAAAGCGCAACAGAAACTCTCAGATGAATGTTATTTACCAGAAATTTATGCATAATGAACTCTGAAGTTATAAGCCAATAATAAATTCAGTTTTGTTTCCTGCTCCCAATGGAGAAGTTTCGCTTTAGGAATGAGTAAAATTCCTGTTATTCCGTAACATTCACAGCAATATTTGTTATATCCAAATATCTGGTAACAGCAGTTAACAATAGCAGTTTAGAAAAACTTATCTAAATGCTAGTTCTTTATTCTAGACTGTTAAAAATCAGGGTAAAAGACGTTTTCGACTAACTTATTTACCTATATTCTGTTACGTGTGTAGTAGTGATGGACTAAGGTAGTTTAGTTCATACTATAAACATAATAAAGCTATCCTATGTAATTATCGGAACTTTAACTAACTGGTAGAGAGGGTACCGTACAGTATATCAAAACAATTAAATCAGGGAAGTATAAAGTGGTGGGTACGATGGGGAGAGGGAAGTGTAATTCATTTTCATGCTTAATTATTATCACCAATAGCCCATACGTGTTTTAAAAGTTAATAAAAAAGTTTAATGTGCGCCTTTTCAACGGTTTATTTTACCGAAAACTGTTGAATCAACGTTTTTTGGTTGAATAAATCATTCAAAAGGCGGTCATTAAACTGTTTTATCAACGTTTAAAACACGTATGTGCTACTGGGGATAATATATTAGGCGTGATTATATACAGGATGTTTATGAACTACACCGACAAACTTCTGGAGGTGATTCCTCACATCAAAACAAGAAGAAATTCTTGACAAATTTTGGAAATGTGCATAGTTTCGGAATTGAATTTTATTTGTGTCCTTTAGGCATCTAAAGTTCAGGCCTGAATAGGGGAGGGGAAAGGATTCGGGAAGGCGTCGACCAGGGACTACGTTTAAGGTGCTATCACGGCATTTTCCTGGAAATATCTGTCAGGATGGCCGACCACTGGTATCGAACCCACGACCTCCCAAAGGCTACGCCAACGCTCTACCACTGAGTTACGGCGGCTCGGTGCACAGTTTCGGAGCTAGAGGCTTCCGAAAACGTGAGAAGATGAACTTTACATCTTCATATTTCTATCTCCACAAACAGTAAAGTTGATGCGGCATGGTACCGTCAAAGACTAAATTTACACTATCCAAAAATGCATATTTCAAAATTCCGCAATGGGTGTGCAAAGAATTCCTCAAAGGAATTAAGGGATTTCCAGAAATTGTCTTAAGTACAGGTTGGTCGAAATGAGCATAAATGAGACGGTTTTCAACCAGGAAACAATAATTCGTTTTCGCCAAATCGATATCTCAAGCAGATTCCATATACCGAACGATTTTTAAAAAGAAAAAGACGTGGTTGCAAAAAAAAAGAAAAAAGTAAGAATTCTAAGAAAAGTAAGAAAAGTATTTCTGCATAAAATAGTTTTCAGATGTGAGTGATTTTCCTCTCAGGAAGACAAATGGAGACTTTATTTCCAATCCCCTTCCAATATAATTATTGAACATAATCTGTAACAATATTGTTACAAAGTGCCTAAATTAACTCCTGAGCATCTAAGCATGGAACTAGTTTCTGATAAAGTGGGTTCCGAACAACTCTGTTCAATGAACCCAACGAACTTGAACCTATGATTGGACTTTTCTTATCTCTCCAAAATGTGCTTATTAAAGTCCAGTATCTGTAGTATGGTGGCCCATTATATGTAGGTATAATCTCAAATAACAAATATTATTATGGCATTATACAGCAAATTTAATGTGCACGTCAACTGATGTTTTACTTTTTGACTTGCAGCAAAAGATTCTACCTTCACTTTTAGGTAGTCACATCAACGAACAATAATATTACTATGTTTCTATCCTTGTCATGCCAAGCATATACATTTTACACAGCGCCAATCTCGCAAATAATTCTTTAGGGGTGAGGCTCGTGTCCCATTTTCTCTTCCGTTTGCAGAATAAAGGACAGTTCGTAGATACATAAAATTGAAATTAAATTAATTTTGAATTTAGTTTTAAGACTTTTTAGGCAACTTTGGCTCAGGTCGGATGAATGATGATGGGATTAATAGGTGGAATGAAGAAAGTGGGAGAAAATGGGAGAACCCCGAGAAGACGCACGCAAATACAGGAGCGGATATATAGGGGCATTGCACCAAGTCATTTCTGAGTGGCATTAAATGTTTCATTCTAAACGATAGCTTTGAAAATTATCAATAAAATAAGTTGTATTGTCGCCAGGGTCTCTCTACTAAATCCGTCCATGCGCACTCGATGTTTGTCCACCACAAAGCGAGCACATGGCATGAGCAGGGATCGATCCAACGTATACATAAAAGTCGGGAGGTATACTATACATGGTTTTGCCGAATAAGTTTGTGTATAGCGTTACGCAAAATATTTACTTACTTCTTATTGCGCGTAAACATGGGTTCAAGTCCGTACACTGTAAAAAATAGTTGTGTTAATTCAACACAATGCGGTGTCCCAGCGTGACTACCACTTTTGTGTGTTAAATCAACACAACACACGGTGTTGATTTCGGTACTGTGGGAAAAAAAAATTACGGAGGCAATGAGATTTGAACATGGGTTGTTCAGTTAGAAGTCGAGCGTCTTACTGACTGAGCTAAATCGTCGGACAAAAAATGAAGTAGATGCAAACGATATTTAATGAACAACATTTGAATTAAACGACTACACTATAGATTTAAACAGTGTATGGGTTCAAATATATGTTGTTGAACCCCCAAAACATACTAAGTTACTTGCACAACTTATGACATGCTTTAATCACTTCCTATTTGTCAATTGGAAAACAGAATTCCCATTCATTGAGAATAATTCTATTTCTATGAAAGCAAGCAAGATGGTGGAAGTCAAACACTTGAGCAGCATTACTGCTTTCTTATCGTAATAATATGTCGAATGGTGCGCTTACTTTCATAGAAATGCAACACATTCTCAGTAAATGGGGATTGTGATCCCTAATTGACCAATGAAAAAGTGATTAAACCATGGCATAAATCGTGGGAGTAACTTTGTTTGTGTTTACGGTTCAGTAAGATTTTTTTAATCCTCTATATTGTTTCAATCTAGTACTCTTTCCGTCTGACGATTTAGCGAAGTCGGTAAGACGCTTGACTTCTAACTGCACAACCCAGGTTCAAATCTAGCTACAGCCGTAACTTTTTTTCTTCCAGTACCGAAATCAACACCGTGTATTGTGTTGATTTAACACACAAAAGTGGTAGTCACGCTGGGACACCGCATTGTGTTGAATTAACACAACTATTTTTTACAGTGTAGGGGACTATTGAACAGAGTGGTTTGGAACAGACTTTAGCCAAAATTATACGTCCCGTCGTTAGAGGCTCAGCTATTCGTTTTGTCGTTCGTAGCAGTTAAGATTGGTTAGACACTGTTTTCGTCTTTGCGTACTATCTTAATTTTCTTCTTCATTATATAAACATTTGCAAATAAATTGAAACACAATCTGTCTTATTTTGAATGTAAATGCCATTTACAATTGGTAGAGAACGAATTTAAAGTTCCGACTTAGCTGGAAAAAGTAAATAAATGTTGGAAGATATAGGGTTCGAACCCATTCTCATGAGCATCAAAAGTACAATAACCAAAAGCTTCAAAGACTTCGGCCATGAGGACTATGCTGGACAGTATTAAATGTAGGCAAGTTCTATACCGCTAACATTATAGCAAGTTTATGTAGTTCTTTCTTTTCTAATTCCACACAAGTTGAAAATGTGGAGATAATTTTGATGCTAGGCGACTTCAGTCCGTTTATGAACAGGATGTTTATGAACTACACCGATAAACTTCTGGAAGCGATTCCTCACATCAAAACAAGAAGAAATTCTTGACAAATTTTCGAAATTTGCATAGTTTCGGAACTGAATTTTATTTGTGTCCTTTAGGCATCTAAAGTTCAGGCCTGAATAGGGGAGGGGAAAGGATTCGGGAAGGCGTCGACCAGGGACTACGTTTAAGGTGCTATCACGGCATTTTCCTGGAAATATCTGTCAGGATGGTCGACCGCTGGGATCGAACCCACGACCTCCCAAAGGCTACGCCAACGCTCTACCACTGAGTTACGACGGCTCGGTGCACAGTTTCGGAGCTAGAGGCTTCCGAAAACGTGAGA
>JAGDQP010061564.1:0-12019 GCA_022664845.1 Lepisma saccharinum
TTTAATTTTCTAGGCACGTGCAGCAGCGCCATGTGTGTTATTTTTCGATGAATTAGATTCCATTGCCAAAGCACGAGGAGGAAATGTAGGTGATGCCGGTGGAGCAGCCGATAGAGTAATAAATCAAATTTTAACTGAAATGGATGGTATGGGAACGAAAAAGAACGTCTTTATTATTGGTGCTACAAACCGCCCAGGTAATTTAATATTTCAGGAATTATGCTTACTGTGTAAACATTTTAACACGTTTATATTTTTATATTCGAATATTTATTCACTAATAATGAAACCAAACAATGGTGCAAAAATTTGTATCAGCCAGCTTTATAAGCCATAGTGATATGAAATATGGCATACTCAGTGTAAAATCTTCGGAAATACTGTTGAGAATATGGTAAATAAGAACTCAAATTGCCTTTACGTTTTTCATAAGTATATGTATCTGCATAGATGATGAAAAGTGGACTATATACACCGCATGCTCCTTGCAAGCAGGATATATATATATATTAAATCTCATGCAGCATGCACTAAAGATGTCAACGGATGTACTACGGGTACCAAACATGACTTTCAGACCCTGTACCTGGGCTGTAACATTTTTCGTTTAAAGCAGGTGTGATCCTTGTTCATAATTCCCACTAATTTAGTGCGTTGTTAAATAAAATAAGAAAGGAAAAACATGTCAATAGGTTTTGGCTACGTTTGTGAACAAATGGACCTAGAGTGGTGAGTTTCTACTGGATGAAACATTGGTAAATATAAACTACCACATCCCGTGGGAAGGCCCAATGAAGGAGTCCACTTTAAAACATAAAATGCTATATGAATTATTATTTTTTTTGTATGTTAAAATCAGCTTGTTGTTGTAAAACAGGAAAAGTACGTTTAGATTATATGACTGGTGAATTGAACAGGATTTTTTTTTTTTCTATCAAACTGATAACCTGCTTTCTTCGTTTTTTCCTCTAGAGAGCGTCCAAAGTGAATAAATCCCTCTTCAGGCTATGTTAACTGATAAAAGTCGCTTCAGTAGTTAATGTAAAAATGATTTTCATAACGCGATTTATCGTAATGAGAGTTGTTACCTTCTCCAGATAGGCACGAATATTTTGAGACGCGGAAAATATAGGTACAGTTGTGGACAGAAGTTTTGACCCCTCTCTTTAGAGATTGTTTCCCAAATTTGAAGAGATTGTCCCTCGTGTGTGTAACAGGATTAATAATTCCCATTCGGTTACAAAAATACCCCCTCCAGAATAAACCAAAACTATACACATACAACTCGGTGAGATTTTGGACTTACCAGGTCTATATTTTCCATAAAAGTACGTCGTGTTATTGTGCATATCTCTGCAAGTCAACAATTATTATGTGATATTTCACTATATTTTTGCAATAAAAATAGTTTATAGTCATACGTCAAAACTTTTGTCCATAGCTGGACCAGCATCGACATGTCAGATCTGTTAAGTAGAAAGTAGCTCTGGATATAGCTGTCAAGGTAACATATGCTCTCCTAGCTGCAAATCAGGCACATCTGTCTCTGCTAAGCTAAAGTGATTAATTACTGTATTGTTAGATTACCAGCTAGATAGTTTGAACGTTGTACATCAGTGGGCCTGCACTACTGCCAAAGGTTTTGATTCAGAATTACAGGTAACAAAATCCTCCCCATTTACAAATGATAGTTTTCTTAGAAAATTGCCTAAACGACAGTCAATCAATGTGTTTACCGGCCCGGAAAGTCGCGGAATGAGATTGTCACGGGAAAGTACCGTATTTTATTGCTTTTTGGCGGGAATACTTTGTTTAGAACTGTTGAGTGTTTAATTTTTCGCCGCGGATTTCTGTTGCTAATTTTCTCGTATAGAGAGGAAGAGCGTTTATTTCCTCGTATTGGTTAGTCGCGTGGAACCAGAACCAATGACAACGATTAGCTTCCTTCGTGGGTTGCCAACCCTGTAGTAGCCAGAAGCGTATGAAAAAAAGAGGGTGGGAGGTTACAACTTTGGGGCTGTCATGGTCTCCGATAAGTCCTGAAATTTGGTTGCGGCTTTCTGGTAGTCACCATGTCAATGAACCTTCGCGTTCTATTTATTTCCCATGAAAAATCTTTCCTAGTACGCGGTCACGTTAAATGTTGAGCTTGTTTGAGATTTTCATGTTAAGATCCACTTGTTCCCTATATACCTAGCAATACTCAATTTAAAAATTATGGTTTGTTTCTGCAGAGAGAATTATGCCTGTATTAATTACAATATCATTAAAATGCAGTTATACACGAGATATTACTTTTTTTTTTCTTTTTCTTTTTTTCTCCAGATATCATTGACCCAGCCATTCTACGACCTGGTCGATTGGATCAACTTATTTACATTCCTCTACCAGATGAGAAATCACGCGAAGCAATCCTACGGGCTAATCTTCGCAAGTCACCTGTGTCTAAGGTATGTGCAATATATCAGTATGTTTTAAGTTTAGATGAAAGATACCCTCCAAAATCCACGTTGGTGAGGAATCGAACTTGGTCTCCTTGCCAAGAAGTTGCCTTACTTCGAAGTTACCTAGCCCCCCTGGTGTAGTGTGGCAGATCATCTTCACGTCGGCCATCCTTAATATAGTTTCGTACAGTTTTCCTCAGCCCCACAAGATGGTATCCAATAAAGATGCCCGCTGCGGTTTGAGACGGTCATAGTTCCAAAATATAATTTCTGACCTACCTTCAACGTTACAAGTTCCTACGCATTTTACAGGGTGGTCACCCAATCGTGAATACGAAAGCTGGTAATATTTATTAGAAAGTTTAATTATTGTTGTATTTTTTTTTTACCAAGGTAAGTATACATCGTGTGTACTAAACTTCAGTGTTAAAATAATACTGTGATACTAACTGCCATGCTGATTTCATGATTTGCTTACGTTTTAAAGACTATAACAAATATTCTACTTCATATAGTCCCCCATGTAACTTCAAAAAATAAGTGCGGGCGACTTCGTACTATACCTGAAGGTGATGCGTTGGCAGTCAAGTTTCCTACAGCTCTGACTGACTGGCTGTCGCTTTAAAAGTCATGAATAAAATTAAGCTGTTTTGTAAAATTATCACTGTACAAGTGTGATAGTAAAGTGACACACCGTAAAGTTGATAAACCAAATACGGCCTCAGAAACCCTTTTTTAAAGGAATAATTAAAACTTACTTCTAATTACACTGTTGAAGATTCAACAAAGGTGACCGGTTGCGTAAATATATCATTAATGTTGATCTTTCAGAAGAAAATAAGGTGCATGTTTCCTGTAAAATATTGAGCCAAATTCAGCCGTCAATATACCTTATTTATAAATGCTTTAATGGCACTCATAAGAATCGGATTTTTTAATGGACTAGGAAAAGTCTGGAATTCCGAAATAGTCTTGGAGTTGCCACCCAGATTTTATGAATTGCTAACACGACGTGAGTCAACCTGCTGAAGTGGTATACAATCGATGCGTAGCATTGAATTTCCGAAGAGGTTTTTCCGTTGTTTAACTTCATACTTTTCGTACAATACGGGTAGTTAGTAGTTTTTTTATTATTATTATTTTATGAGCAGTCATTCAGCTTGTTCCCACATAGAAAGACTTAGAGGAGGATTAGTATAATGTTTCAAACTGTGGTTTTTTTTTTTTTTTTTTTTTTCGTGCAACTGTTCTGAAAGCTATGCTACTAGAATCTCTCATACATAAAATGGTAAAATAGGTAGAAAAAAAGGATACTTACATAGTAGATTCTTGAGACAGATGTACAATAACACAAGCACAATAGAAAAGCAGTAAGTTTCGCAAAAGCGTTGTCAACTGGTAGGAAAGAAAATGGGCAGAGCGGACAGGTGCGGGACTGGTGTTAAGGAAACGCCAAACGAATTGGAGCATTAACTGATTAAACATGTATAGCTTTAGGATGTTTTTTGCTAGCCATGTTCACACAATGTAATATTTTCCTTTTGTGTAGTTCGTGTTTAGTATGTCACGTAATGTGTGACGTTATATGGCTACCATCTGACCACGAAACGTTAATTGACGTGAAGTCTGTTCGATGTTCAACCTTTTCAGTACGTGGATCCTCTTTGAAAGGAATATTGAGAGATGTGTGAGTATTTTCAATATGAAGTTGTGTGTGTATTCTCTTCACATGAAGAAGGCAGTGTAAATGTCGTGATTACTTGAAAGAATATCCCTCTTTAGTAACATATGGTGATTATGTACTGCTAAAATGAAACTTGTGAAGATGGGCGTAATCGTCATTTTCTAAATAGCATCTTTGTATGATGATGGCTTGAAGTATAGGCGTGGAAAGAAACCCTTTGCTGTGTACTGGTAGTGTTGGCTTATTTTGTTTGTTTTTATTTTGAAAAAATGCTTTGGCAGGACGGTAAACAATTATTTCGATAAGTGATTTACTCGTATGGAAAACTAAAACAATGGCCAAGAAATGTCATTGAGATGTGTTTCCGGTCATGGTTGACAAACGTTCCAGGTAAATAAATGTATGTCCTGCTTTAGAGGTGTGCATAGTAGTAGAATTTAAACATTTTGCAATTAATATGACTGACTGCTTTGGAAGTTCAGATTATTTTCTTTATTTTCATGTGATCAATGGAAAAAAATACCAACATACAAATTTTTCTCCTGTGAATACTGGCATGAACCTATCTAATTTGGTTACTATACTGTATATAGTGTTTATGGAGCGTATGCTTTGTTTTTTCAGGATGTCGATATGAATTACATTGCCAAAGTAACTCATGGATTCTCAGGAGCCGATCTCACGGAAATTTGTCAACGAGCTTGCAAACTAGCAATTAGACAATCTATTGAAGCAGAACTTCATCGGGAAAGAGAGAGAGCGCAACATGGACAAAATCAGGCAATGGAGGTAATAAAGTGGTGATAATGGAGTTGTAATTGTAGGGAGTATTGATTTTTTTTTTTTTCTTTTGTGTGTGAGTGAATTTTTAATTGAAATGTTTCAGAACGTTATTTTTGAATAGTCAGTCAACGATTTGCACAGTCGCCACACTGTTTAAATACCTGGCACGCAAGTACTCTCTCTACGTGAGTTTATTTACTTGCACTTCCTAAAGCGGTGTTACTTATTGAGAATTGCGTGAGGAGTACGCAGCAGGGGAAAGGAATACGCCCGAGCCAGTGTAGAAGGTATTGCGAAATTTATGTTAAAAGACAAATGTCCGGGAAAACCATGGTGACTCAGTTGGTAGAGCGCTCACCTCTGGTGCTAGGGCTCGTCGGATCGACCCCTGCTCATGCCATGTGAGCTTTGTTGTGGACAAACACCGTGTGCGTGGGTTTTCTCGGGGTGCTCTCGTTTCCTCCCACTTTCTTCATTCCACTAATTCATCCCACCATCATCGATACGGCCTGGGCCCTAGTTGCCTAAAGGCCTTAAAATAAATTCAGTTCCGGGAAATCCTTATTCAGTATGGACAGTCTGACAGGGTTTGAATCACTGTTCGTCCTACGGACTATCATTTGGCAGTCTGTCACTATCGCTAGACCACGGCGGCAGAAATTCTAGAAGGATGTAACAGTATGCGTAAGATTAGCGTAATTTGTAGTAATGCTCAGTTAGAAAGGCAGATATAAATTCCCTGTACTTTTCATAACACAATGCTACAAGTAATAATTAGTCTCCATTCCGCAATGTACAGACGCTAGGCTCTCTTAATGTTCGTGGTATAATGCTATAAATGTAACAAGAAAATGGAAGAAAAATCCATGACAGAATATGAGGCAGTAATACAAGCGAAATCAGGACCAAACGTTGTCCAAGGAGAAATGCAGCTCAGGAGTAAATGTACAAATATCAGCTCACAATAAGAGTAATATTTGTAGTAACAAATTGAAAATGGAATGGAAATTCTCCTACATGCATAAGATTCCATTACTACTATCGCTTTATTACATTTCCTTTCAAACATAGAAAAGCACGAATATAGTTAACAGTATCAGGTACATTTCTCCTTTCTTGAACTATATAGCTCGTGGTACTCAGTCCTTTCATTAGATGCACTAGAAGCAGGGATAACCAGGCACTTAACCCAAGCCTAACTGGCTGATTTGAACCACACTAGAAGGAGCAAGGTTTTGTACTAGTATTCTCGCAAAATATAGGTACCCAACACGACCCGGTCCGATTGCTGGCGACAAAACTTATATTTGAGAAATAAGTAACTTTGCTAATTGGTAGTTAACGGCGTTGATAAGTAGTCTTCAAATGATGAAATTTTCTCTCACTTCTAACGTTTCGAGAGCTCTCACGATCACAGAAAAAAACGCCTATTTGTTGTAAGAAATATAGAAAGAAGTGAAATAAAGATTATGAAAACGAGGAAATGGTACTTAACGTGGCCTGGATATCTATAAAGGTAAAACAGTGGAAATATTAAGTAACTTTGCGTAATAGCAAAGGGAGAGCGTGCCATACGGTTGAACTTTCATTTAAGTTTAAATCATTATTTACGATTAAGTTGTTCTTTTTCGTTTTACATAAACCGCGATTGAAAGTTTCCTTGTACTTTCCCCACATTACTAGAAATAGGTGTGTTTTGTCTTTAAAGTTATTTTATTTTACCATATGTATTCTTGCTTACAAGAAAAGCCGGAAGGTAAATTTATGGTTTTCACACAGAATTTCTGGACCATTTCCTGAATCAACCCTAGACTTGTTAACTAAAGGCATCGTGGAAAGGTTTATTTGTGAGTGATTCTGTTTTATAGCTCTGTGCGCAGAAACTTGCAAAGCATATAAAGGGTGCGTTCTTTTGTCACCGAATGTACAGTCGGCGCCAAAAATTCTTTCGTTTTGGTAAAATTTCCATTGCGATTAACTTCAAAATGGATGGACCCATTTGAGTAGTTTCCTGTAACTCATAGACTAATCATATTCTCTTTAAGTTACTGAAAACAGTAATTCATCTACGCATTCGTGAATAACTTGATTGAAAAAGAAATGTTATGAAATTTTTAGCGCCGATTGTACAGTTATACTTACGTGAATTGTTGATAATTTATTTAGAATGTGTGTTTATTTTTGTTGCTAGTTGGATGAGGATGATCCAGTTCCTGAGATAACGCGACAGCACTTTGAAGAAGCCATGCGGTTTGCTCGTAGGTCCGTTTCAGATAACGATATTAGGAAATACGAAATGTTTGCTCAGACGCTGCAACAATCAAGAGGGTTTGGCACAAATTTCAGGTAAGCATGATAATCTCTTGCTTAGTGGAGTTAATTTTTATATGTTACAGCAGTAACAAGCAAGTCAGGCTGTGATTTCTAATCATGGTACGCAAACGATCGATGGATCTCACGACTGGTTTGTGTTGAGAAAAGAAAAATCATTTCTTCCCAAATAATTGCAACTGAATTTACGTGAGTGAACATAATCTGCTGACAGCCGGTCAGCCGTAGCTCAGTTGGTAGAGCGGTGGCTTCGTTTTCGGAAGGGTCTGGAGTCAATACAAGCGGCGGACCATCCTGACAGGATTTTCTTGTCACACCGACAAATGCCGGGTTGTACTTCAACTTAGGCCCTAGTCGACTCCTTCACGCATACCTTTTCGCTACCGTATCCCGGCCTGAGCAGTAGATGCCTAAAGGCCATGTAATTGTACTATTTATTAGATTGAGATATTTACATACTACCACCAGACAACATTTACACAAAATAAAAAATACTAGGCTCTCCTTTCTGCGACTGTGAAAACAACACACACATAGAAGATATCAATCACGTCCTATTTGAATGTAAAAATTACGAAAAACACAGAAAATCACTTTTCATGGCGTTATTAAAACAGAAAATACCTCAACCAACATCTATTTACGCTTTAATAGAAGAACCTAACAAAAGAATGGGTTATATTTTATTAAATTTTTCCAGGATTACCTTTACTTATTTAAACTGTCCTTGTCCGATTTTCCTTTTCTCACACACATATATTTATATTTATATAATTAGTACAAAGGAAAGCCGAGAGGGCAATTTAAGATAAATTTAAGACAAATGAAGGAGAAAAAAGGATAATACTTACAGCTTACTTTCCCATTAGATCACACATGTTCACATATACACATAAAAAAGTCACTATATTTCATGTATTCACGCTTTTTCAAGTATAGAGGAAGAGAGCGAAGTTCACGTGTCCTTTCTACTTGAAAAAGTGTGAATACACAAAATATAGTGACTTTTTTTGTGTATACATGTGAATATGTGTGATCTAGTGCGTTAGTAAGCTGTAAGTAATCCTTTTTTCTCCTTCATTTGTCTAAAATTTACCTTAAATTGCCTTCCCGGCTTTCCTTTGTACTAGTTATATATATATATATATATATAAAATGGTAAAACAGGTAGAAAAAAAGAATACTTACATGGTAGATTCTTGAGACAGCTGTACAGTAACATCACACACACTAGAAAATTAGCCCGTTTCGCAATAGCATTTTCAACTGGTAGGAGAGGAAATGGACGGAGCGGACAGGTTCGGGACTGGTGTTAAGGAAACGACATATTGTCAGCCTGTATATATAGATATTCAAAAATAACAGACAAATGAAGAAACAAGTAGTCATACTTTAACGGGTTTTCAAATTCCTCAGATAAAGAAACCGTTTCGGAATTTCAGTATCGTTGTTCATTTTTCCTGTATTTTTAAAACTCAAAAGCGGGAGAAGGGGGTGCTACCGAGGCCTTGTAGTGCAGAGAAATTCCACGAAACTTTTTTGTGTTTTTCTTAACGTCTAAGTACAAATATGAGAGTGAAAGTAGTTCTAATTGTTTGATTATAAAAAAAAAAAAAAAAAAAAAAAATAACAACTAATTGATTATAAAAAAAAATAGGCTTGGGTTTCTTCGTTAAATCCAGAGCTTGTAGTTAGTTAGCTGTCAAAATTTTGCTCGTACATTGCATCACTATCGATTTAAACTAAAACAGGTTCAGTTTTTAAGGTATAAATAACAAATTCACACCCACCAAACATTTTTTATTTGTTAAATGCAAGCATAAAATAATAAAAATTAAAAAGATTTTACATTTATTTGTGACCTGAGAAAGATGCTTATAGTTTCGAAATGCATAATCTAAAATAATGTAAATATTTGAGGACTTTCCACACCGTTAGAGTGAATGTTATATTAATTTGTGTAAAGATAGATCATTTGTCTTGAAAAACCGACCGGAGCGAGGTGCGGCGACCGAAGCTCTTATGTGGCCACTCGTGAATCGTTTTTGTGACTCTTCCTCTTCGAAGTTTGTGGATGCCCATTGACTGGCTATACTGGAGAAGGTTTGATTGGCGATAGGGTATATGATTGCCATGGGTCGTTGATTTCGGTTTGATGTTTGTTTACTTAAGTGTGTTTATAACATGCTTACTATAGTATATGAACACATGCAATGAATGCGCTTAGGAGTTACCAAGAATCAAGAATTCATGTAACGTGGATCCGGTTCCAATGATAGTTTCCATTCATATGATCTACTGTCATCTTAATTTTGTGCACATCGCAGAAGATGAATGTGGCAACTCGTACATCCAATTTTATTCCTAAATACGCAACCGTTAGATATAGTGGCTTATTGAGGGTCTGCTCAGAAAGTCCAGTGAATTGAAGCCATACCATCTTGATACAAAGTTTTCTGGCATCAGCGGGTCATACTACGTCATAATGAACTCTCGCTTAGCTGAGTGGTTATTGGTATCTTCTGTGCTATGGGTCTCGGTTTCGATGCCCGTTAGGAGCTCCGAATTTTGCTCTTAACTCTGCCTGACTTTGGTGTCGAAAACTAGTTAAAGCGTTGCTCTGATTATTTGACACTGTAGTCACTCGATTTGGGCTTGACCATCGAATTTAGTTTCAATTTTAAGAGGATACTATTTGAATCAGGTACAGCATAGAAATGCAAATTTTAATATGTACTGAGCCGACATTTGTATATTTTTTTATTTCTTAATTCTTGTAGTATTTTTTTTTTTTTACACCTATATATATAAAGTACCACATATTTCCATATTTCTGTGTTATCACATTTCTGTTGTTATTCTAGATTCCCACAATCTGGTGTAGGCGGAAGTTCATCTCAAGGAACTGGTCCCACTGATCAGGGTAATTTCCATGATGAAGGGGATGATGATTTATACAGCTAAGTGTAGCAGCAAGTGGATCAGTGACTTTTCTACATTTAACACTACTAAAGTCACGGAAGTAAGATAAGCAAAAGGTGCCCCCGCAGATAGGTTTTTCTTGGTTTTTGAAAGTTAACTGCGAATAAGCGAAGTCATGTAAATTTTTCAATTGGAAGACATCGCATGGTTGATACGTTAGTGTTGAGAGCCTGGCTTTTGTGTGTGTGTGCGTGTGTGCTGATAACTACAGAAGTATGGATAAGGAGAAAAAAAAAATAACTAAACATTTGCATTTGAAGGAAAGTTTTATTTTTAAATTTCTATTCACGCCGTCTTGTGGGAAGAAGTTAACAGGAGTAGTTTCTACGTTTATTGGACCTAAGTTATATGAGTAATGGATATGAAACTGGTAATTCTGTATTGCACCTCTGGCAAATAAATTTACATTGAGAAAAGAGTTTTTATCTGAGAGTTCAGGCACAGCTATGTTAACATTCTGTTGTAAAAAGAAATGAAAAAAAAAAAACGTTTGTAATGAATATTAATATTTCTTCACACGAAAAAAAAAATCCTATTGTGGAAATAGACTTTTGCAACTGGTAGTTCTAAAATAAAATTAGATGTGGATGTGTTTTACAGTTTATTTCTACTGCTTGTAAGGAGCTGATGAAAATAAAATATTATTGTTGCCAGTAAAAGAATGTATGTCAACATATTGAAAGTGGTTGTTGGAAATATATTTGGAAGTGGAGTACTGTTAACAAAAGGTTACTGTTCATATTTTGGTGACAAGTTCCTTTAGATTCGCAAACACGAATCCAAACCTATACACGTAGTAAATAATGGAAGATTGCAAGTGAGATTGTACACACAAACAATACAGGTTAAGCAACCCTTATTCAAAATGTTTGGTACAGCTATGGACAAAAGTTTTGACGCTCTTATTGCAAAAATAAATGTATTGAAATATCGTATATATGTGTTGACTTAGAGGTGCACAATAACATTACGTACGTTTGTGGAAAATACTGTCCTGATAAGTCTAAAAATCTCATGAAGTTGTATAGTTCTCTCGTTTATTCCCGAGAGGGATATTTTTGTAACCCAATGGAAATTATTAATACTAATTTTAATTTTCGTTCGTAGATATTACACACAGGAGGAACATCTGCAAATTTGAGAAATATTCCCTAAGACACACGTCAAAACTTTTCTTCATACCTGTACCACGAATTTACATGTACATAATAGCGTGAGGAAAAACTTAATTTTTTATAATAATTTTGTGGAAGTTTGTATACATTGACCCATCAGAAAGGAGAGGTGTCAGTGGCTCATAAGTACAAAGAATATAGTGTACCTTTAATGTAATGTTCAGATAATTAAGCAGCGCAGTATCAGCAGAAACCTGTACATTATCAACCGTGAAACAGCAAACAACGCCAGGAATCCAGTCTTCTACGATATTGTATGTGGAAGCTTAACTGCGTTTCTGGGTGGGGAAAAACCAGCCTCTCCCAGGGTGTGTGCCGGTCATGTTAATGGTGAATTTGAATCTTTTGACATGAAAGTGCTTATATTTTGCTTCAGGTCATTTTTTTTTAAATAATAATAACAACAACTACTACTTAGAATTTCTGCAATTTTCCATTTACCTGTTCGTGCGTCAAGGACAACGTTGTCGAAATGTCGCAAATTTATTCTATGTTGTAACCACGGAATATTGTTTCGTGTAAGCAATTTTTTTTTCTTTGCTTTATACAGTGAGTCCCTAAAATATACGGCCAAAGTTTAAGAGGTATTTGCTGACATCAAAACAAGTAAAAATTTCACC
>JAGDQP010061565.1:0-10537 GCA_022664845.1 Lepisma saccharinum
GAAGCAGACATATCTCGGAAAGTTCATAACAGTGGTAATAAAATACGGAAATAGTCTCATATCCCTGGAAAGGATAAAAAATACCGTCTATAGTGTACCAATACCCCCTTGGAAAGGCAAGAATTTTGTGGTTAAGATTAATAGTATAAAAGTATAATTATTAATAGTATAAAAGCTTTAAAATCTTTAAACATTTCCAAAAATGGAGTTCTCGTACACAGGACCACAGGGGCAAGACCGGTCACCTGGTCAAGATTTAGCCACCGGGTCAATTAGATCATGATTCAACCATCGGGTTCCGAGTTAAGTCAGCCTGGTGATTTCGGTCAAAATCGAGTCCCGAGTCATTTGGGTCAAAATCGGGTCATTGGGTTTGTACCTGGTAACTTTAGGTTCGGGTTAGGCTGGTTTAAGCTCTAGAGGCAACAGCTGTAGGGGTGATATCCTCAAATAGAAGAATATGTTAGATGATGTTAATGTAAGGCTCGGGCTCGAAGCCTCGCCCAACACGATTTCATGTAAAAATGTTTGAATCAAGAAATTTTCTCAAATTTCGACCAGAAACACCTGCATTGTTCGATTTTCTAGAAGTTAATTGGGTGTTTTAGTTCAGGTCGTCATTTTGAATATTGTCCGCCATATTGGATTTCCAGAGCAATTCTGACCTTAGCAACCATGATATTTGAATTCAGTGTACTTTTTCAGTAAGACTAGTCAGGTTGCATATAATTGCACAAAATGCGACAGTTCCAGTTTTTAAAGCCTTTTTTCGAAATTTGGTTTAGACTACCATGTTTGGCTGACCTAGTGTGTCTTTTAAACCATTATTTAATGTTTGTTTAAATGTACCACCAAAGTTAAATGAAAAGTTAATTTGTTGAAAACAGCACATCATTTGATAAATGAATCTAACCTACTGTTACAGTTTTGTCTATGCGCGTAGGCCTAATCGATACAGGTCTTCTGTCGCATTCTTCCTCGAGAGCATCGAGTTAATGCTTTCGTTTGTTGGAAATTGTTTATTGTTTAGCAAAGATTAATAGTTCATGAAAATTTGGTCTCGTGCTATTTGGCAACGCGACGTGGGCATCTCCAAACCTCAATTGGAGATTTTTACGTTACGCCAGGAACAAATTTTCTGAAAGAAGCCTTACTGCTGGTAGAAAACAACCAAACAAAAGAAATCACAAACAGCGCTTTACAGTGTGGCCGTAAAACTTGCTTGATCTGTTACAGCCTATCTAGCTAGATAGAATGTGATTGACGAGATTCCTTGAGAACATTCTCCAAGGAAAAGCAAACAAAATATATTTAAAAACTTGAGTTCGAACACATTTCACTTTTCAAATAAGGTGTGACGTCAAAATCCGTTCATTGCCATGGAAACCACAGTGTCCTGTCAATCCATCTTAGTTCATCAGTAAAGTATTCAACACTCCTGATCAAGGTCATTATTTTCAGTGATATTTCTATTTCTTCCATGTTAGCAACTTGTCTGTTTGGCGAAGTTCCGTCACGTTGTTATTGTAACGCAGCACAACTAACGTCATAGTTTACCTAGACCATACGACATGAAAATCGGATTACTGGCACTTTTTGATCAAGATTGCGACTAATGAAAAATGTTAGAATGACAAAAATTAAGTTCGAACTAAATAACTTTATTGTTTCTAAATTGATCATCATTTTTGTTAGTCTAACAAAGATAGCATTTTTCAATTGTAGTGTATGTTGGGTTGCATATCAAATAGGTGTTGCATGTTTTACGTAAAACTGATGTTACTTTACGAGAGCTCCTACACTCTGTAAGTAATTCATTACAACTATTATTATAATATCCTATTAGTGTGGTTCATTTTTATCTTAGTACCTTGTAGAGTCTCCTCCCCATACTTGCGTTCATGTGAGAGTAATAATCTTGTATAGACTTGTGGGAGTATAATCTTGTATGGAGTAATAGATAGGTCTACTCTTGTACTATTTTGCGACAGCTTTGAACATAGTGCTCCTCCAGATCTAACCCGCTTTGCCAACTAGTCCCATATACTGTATGTTCAATAGGCAACAACTTGCAGACCGAGCAGTACAAGAAATAATGGGACCGTTCCGGACACATTGCTGCAAATCCAAACTGTGTATCGGGCCATTAAAGGCTTCAGAAGAGGTAGCAGGATCTGCTGAACGTAATTCTGTGCCATTGCTTTTCTCCTGTTCTGTACAAAGACAAATTCACGATAACAGTTTCACATCACGGCGCCACCACAGTTGGCGTTGAACTCAACCTTCATTCAAGTTCCACAGTTCTTCCCATTCATGATAGTATGGTTCTAAGTCCGTACTCATACCAAATCCTAGGTTCGTCATTACGTAATGCTGTGTCGCCATTGCATGACTGTCCAGTCTTTCCTGTTACCGGTACCACAGCAAACGCTCCCGCCTATATTTGGAGACAGAATCAGGAAAATCTAAAATGAATATCACTACGCATTCGTACAAGACTACACTAGGTTCTCTAAAAATGCTCCTCGTATCTCTATATAAGGATAGCAGCCAATGAAATCGTTCAAACTCATCTCACTATTAAACTAGCCTTTCTCTCCCTCCTGGGTGGATCCGACGCGTACTGTCTCAAGTTCTTAGTGCTCTCAACACTAATTAATAAAATCCTAGGCTATAAAGAAAGGAATCAAGGATTTGAATTTCAGAAACCACAGAAAGGAGATAATATGAGAACTAATGCTCGGATTATATATTTTTTATAAATCAAAAAATGATTTCCAAAAAATGGTGAAATGATTTTTAATATTTTAAAAATATAATCATGCTAGGGCTATTGAATATTAAACGTAAAATAATACAAACAATTTACTTCAACTGCGTCTCATCCTTTGGCTGTACCGAAGAAAATGCATTCTCCATAATCATTCATGTTCTGTTAATGCTTTTGACAAACTTTACCGTCGCTTGTAAACGTTGGACGGCCCTCGATCCACGACTGAATCAAATAATATTTTGCTGGTTTCATCGTCGGCATCTATACAAATTCACACATAGGCCTATGCTACGACCTTCAGTCAAGTTCAATATTTAAATAAAAAAGTTCTATATCAAAAAGCGATATTGAGCTGTTCGTTGCCATTAAACATTTAATGAATATATGAAGCCAGGGAACGTTTTAATTCTTGCAAAATGCATACATATTATTTACAGAATGTACTATTATGTGCACAGTCCGGTACGTACATAACTCAAGAAACAAACCATAAATATAAAACGGGCAGCACAACGATAACAAATGTAAAAAAAAATGAAAATCGAAAATTTAGTCCACATTCGTTTAGGCCGAAATAGACGACAAAGGTGAAATGTTTGCTCTGGCGTTTATCTTTCGACACTAACCGCTCAATTAAGTATCGTTAAGTACAGCTCGATGGTTCAGTTCAGACACGCATACAGATCCAGATTAAATCAATCACTTTCAAACTCTTCACTATAAAACTAACTAACTAACTAAACCTTTAAACCAAGATACATAAAGTGGTAGGTCATTCCAAGAGCTTTAGTCCTCATTGACTACATGGTGTGTCGTGTCCATAGAGTTAGGAAGAAAATAGAGAGAACATACTTGAAGTCACATGAAGCCAAATTCCGGTTCATCGGCAGCCATCTTGTGTGGCTCCATTAGAGTCCCTCTATACAGAGTACTGTGAGGATTACCTTTTTCAATAGGAGGATGAATGCACCTCAGAGAGGCAATACTCGGAAGAGAGGGTCTCTAAATATGGGGCCAGTTAATATGGCCGAAATGAGTCGTTCCTTTCGTCTCCGGGCTTCATTCCCTTCTCCAGCAAAACAGCCTAAGGTTCTCTCTATTTATATTCCTAATTCTATGGTCGTGTCGGAAGATGCTGTACCTTAAAAGCAGCTTAACACAAGCGTGATGCTTGTTATGCTAGTCACTCTGTTCTCTTATTGAGTTTGTGTGGGAATAGTAGTTTTTGGTTCTAAAGACTTCTAAATAATTAAATATTTAATTTCATAATCCAAAAATTATTGTCTGCTGCCGAAAAGTCTCAAATATTTTTTTAAAAATTAGCAGCCAAACAATTTTTATAATTAGTACATAATTTTGGTATGACTTTCAAAAACCCAAACATAATTGTTTATTGTCAAAAATATACAAATATATTTTTTTTTAAATTCTTCAACACCCAAATAATTTTAATACAATTTTAGTACAGGTTGACAATAAAAAATCCGGCAATGTCGGGACCTGAGGACTACCGGATGTTTGAAAATTCCGGATTTTGATGTTTATTTATTCTGCATACAGAAAATGACTGTACAGTACTATAAAGATATAATAAATTAAACACTAAATGAAAAGCAATTTTGGTGCTTTGCGAATTTATAAATATCAGTTTTTAATTTCAACTTTTATTAATTTTTAAATTTAGTTAACATTCATTTTAAAAGGCTTTTAATGCCAATAAGGAAAAGAAGGCCGAAAAAACACCAAAATGTTAAAAATACCAACTAAATAGAATGCCATCCAGCGGTGAAGAAACGAACATTCGTACCAGGTAAACATGTGCGGAGACGGTAGTAAGTATGACTAAACATCTGTTTCCGGAGTACAGGCAGCGCCGTGGAGACATAAACGGTGCATATAGAAAACAATGGCGCGCCAACGCGGTAAATTTAAAAATGCGCTCTGACGTTCATGTCGGAAAACCGATGGAACCGGAATATTGATTGCTGGATTTTTGATTGTCAACCTGTATTGCGTTCGAGGGTTCCCAAAATAAAAAAGAAACATTGAAAGATTTAAAATATGAAACAACAAACAAAATGTTCTTTTTCCGAGCTTTATTATTTCGTAACATCTGTGGGAAATGACCATCATTGAAAAATGATCCACCAATGGATATTTTTTTTATCAACCAATTCCATGTAAACAGCTGTACAGATCGGGCGCTGTTGTAACACCGCGCACCGAACAAAGATCTTTTCCTGATTTTTCATGTATCGCATTGGGCTTGTTTGTTGTCCACAAACGGCAATTTTGGACATTGACGTATTCAGGAAGCTAAAACCAGACCTAGTCTGAGAAGCAACAGACTAGGCCTGTGTTTAGTGAACTACTGAAATTGGTGAACTACAGATTGTCTGAACGAATGTCTGAGTAATATGTTGTTCGTTTCATTTCTGTCTGACTACGCTCACGCTACCACCGCACCAAAACACCGCTTCCGTTTTGTTTCTCACACACTGAAGTTCCGTTGCTATATTTTCATTACAATTCAAGTTATTAATAAAATGCCAGATAACGAAACAAGCGGTACGCACTGTATTTACAAATTTCATTACGATCAGTGTGTTTTGTTCGCTGATATTTTGAAAATGTTATTTATTACCAAGTGAGCATCAAAATGTAACGAGATAACGAAAAGTATTGTAATACTTTAAACATGAATTGAATTGTAATTAAATTTTGTTTATAATAAATATTATGAAAAAGAGGAAAATTAGGAAAAGAAAACGAAAGAGATCAATAAAAGGATATTAAAGGAAAAGAAAATATAATTTCCCGCTCCATTTTCTCAGTAATTGAACAAATCCTAAACTACTTCTCTCTCTCTGGTTTTCTTAACATCATTATTTTTAATTTGAATGAGTCTAAAGGGACAGAACAAGAAGGGAGAATATAAAAGATTAAGATCTAAAAGAGAGAGAGAAAGAGGCGAAGGGAAACTAAAGTATTTTTGTATTTTAAACGCAGAAAGGGGAGATGAAGTCATTCGATGAAACCACAATGTAGTTCTGATGATGAACCATACAACCCCAATGAAAATTACCAACGAGGGAAATATGCGCTGACTACGAGCGTTAAGGGAATTACAATGTAATCATTCTAGCATCTGCTAACTTATGACTATTATGTTTTTCCTTCTCTCTTCCTCTCGCCCAACAGAAACGAACTCGTCGCCATTTTGTACTCATCACAACTTCAACTGGAACAACTTTCACCCTCCATTTCTTCCTCTCCCTCATGTTGTTTATGTAGTCTCGCTCTCCAAGAGGGACAGACATACCCGGATTACGTTTTCTCAGTTTCCCTCGCTATCTTAACTGAGGATTAAGAACAGAAGACACAAGGTTAACTAGAAAACAACAAACCAATTTTGTTATGTGTTAGCTGCGTTTCACAATAAGCTGTGGTTTCCTCTTATTAAACGTGTTTGTCGTTAAACAGTATAGTTTTGAAATACTTTTGTTGACCACAATTCACTGTGTGAATGCTTTAAGAAACAAAGTTTTGGTTACGTATGCTGTTGTCGAAATAACTAACCTCTTTCCTGGCTACAGGGAAAGTTTCCTTGCTTTCATGATGCATAACATATTTACAAAAGACGGCAAAAATGTGCGTATGGGGTGGTATTTTTATCTGTAATACATCGTGTTTATTTCCGCTTTAGTTATATAAAGCAGGGATAGGCAAAGTTTTCGGATACGTGGGCCAAATCAGGTTCACTGTTAAAAGACATATTGTTAATAAGTGAAAATATGAAAATCAATCTTCAATTTTAATATTTGCGAAATTAAGTATGCTACATAGGCCTACCTCCAATGTTAACTGTTTATGTAGTTCTGTAAATTATAATGTAATTGATTTCACATTAGACATATGTAATGGATAAGTCCTAGTTAACAGGAAGCTACTATATACAGATTAATAACTGCAGGTATTAAGGACAACTGACGTACAAAACGTATCATAATTACTTCGTTCCATCATTTTTTAAATTCTTCTTATCGAACAGAAGTTTAATTATTTGTACTATTGACATTGGAAGACGAAACTCTTTATGCCTATATTTATCTTGAATTTACCTTAATGTAACTTGTGAGATTCGATATGTTTAGTCAATTTAGGAATATCTGGCTTAAGTTTAGAGGCTTAAGTTCGTAAGCTCGTAGAATGTACTTTATCATCAGTAAGGTGAGACAGTACTTATTTTCTCGTTAATTCATGAGTGAAAATGTTTTCTTACAGATATTATGTACTACCAAGTAATACGACCCTTTTGAAAGCAAAGGGTTTCATGCTTTCAGATATAGAAACTTAAAATACTTAATTTTGAACAACGTTATATCAGAAAAGTTAACCTCAAGGGCATAATTAACGTTGTTGCAGGACTATCCGCGAGCTCTAGTTGCAATTTGGGTAAAGAACTAATAGAAATACATTTTAGCATCTTTCTATTGGCTGCTCAGTCAAACTACAAGCACAGTTCGGTAACGTGGGAATTCGACATAACATCAAGGCAGTTTTAAGCAGATTTTTCATGTACGCACTAGCGGCGTGGTTTGCTTACGATTTGTCTGAATAGCCAATAGGAATACTTGAACACATTTCCAAATCTCTACTCAACCAAATCGCAAGAGAAGCAGGCACCTAGTGCGTACATGAAAAGGCGACCTAAATGTTAAAATAAATATTTCTTTTACTTAAGGTTATCTGGTTTCATTTCTCTTAAAAATTTCTACACAATAGTTATCATGCTAACACAAAACACATATAAACACCGTTCGATTTCTTCTTTAAGTTAAGTATTGTTTAATATGAACTTTTTTTTTTGTAAAAATGTCGAGGTTTTTGACAAACTTCTTCGCAAACATACTGATGGGGCAGAAAAAAGTTCTAAATTATATTCTTCCATCATGATTATAATGCCAAAATATGTGCATATGCAAATGTTAGCAACTCGAACGCAATTACTTTGGGAGATATCGATGATATAATAGCCATAATCTTGTTTCTGAAGAGTGAAGAAAAGGTGTGTAAATAAATACCTTTATATTTGTAAAATTCTGAAAGAAATGGAAGTCAAATACATAGTAATGGGTACTGGGTTGAAGGCGCTACCTGGTGGAGTGTATGTTCTTCACGGCAGCCATCTTGAAGTCAGCCATATTGAATCTCGATTGGCTTTCTTAAATGGGAAGAAGGTCGTGTAACATATAATTCTGGGCTATAATTTTACAAGAAATACGTTTCTGAAGTCAGTTTTGCCGTGAATGTAATATTGTCAGAGATAAGGGTATGTGATGCTGCATGGAGCAATGATGCAATAGTCTGCAACACCTATTTCGTCTTGAAATAACGACGAAAATGAAACCAAATTGCGTATAAATCTATATCGATATGATACTATACTCAGGAACAATTCCTTCATTATTTCAAACCAAAATGAGTGTTTCAGGCAATTGCATCATTCGCCCATACTAATGTTTGTATGTTTGCTTGTTAGCCACTGTAGTTCAGCCGCTAGCGTCGAGGACTTTATATCGTCAGCGGGGAAAGCACGCGAGTAATGTGCCCCATGGACGGTCAGCATGACAGAGGATTTCCTTAGTTGCACCAAACTAATGCCCGGATTGTTCTTGAACTAAGACCATTGTTTCTATCTTCCCCATCCCTGCCTTCTGATTACCTCTTCATTATCCAGTACTGAAACTTTATCTGGAATAGCTAAAAAATATTTCGAAGCTTTATTGACTGCATCCTCGATTAAGTAGCGGCTCATCAGGGAAATTCGTGAAGCCTCACTTCATTTATTATACATAACTATACTAAATTATAAACCTAAAGGTAACGATCGAATGAATGAATCTACCTATCTATCTCGATATATTTGTACCTGTTGAATAATGAAACTGCACAATACGTAAATAATCGATAGCCTTTTCTTGCTTCAATTCTCTACCATGGATAAGATAACGAAATTTGAGAGGAAGGAATTACATGTATAGCCCATTAATACAAAGTATATATATATATATATTTATTTGGAAAAATATTTTAGATGGAACGGTGCAATTAATGGGTTGGCGCGAATAAAAGACCGCTTTGACGTCTGGTGGGAAGCGCACCTCAGGAACACAACACAGGGATCGACTGAGGTCACTCGTCTGACGTCACAAACTCTATATGTCCAGCAAATAGGCTGGGGTACCCAGACAGTCAGGACAAAATGTGTTGTTGAACATTATGAAAGTGCACCGTGGAGAACACACAACTGCGAGTGATTTTTCTTTATGAATTCTACTGGTGTATTCTGCACAGGAAGCCAAAACAATAATAGTGCATTTGTAACAGAAATGGCGAACGTCAAATTTCGTTCCGGTAACAGAACATTGCAAAATGAGCCCCGTGGTCACCGACTGACATGTTAGGATGAGGTGCTCAGGAATATTGTTGAAGTGAACCCTCGGAAAAGTGTTCGGGCAATTGCAGACAAGTTAGGCATACACCATACCATTGTCAGTCGCGGCTCCGTACGATCAGTAAGGTGAACAATTTGGACTCATGGGTGCCACATGAGTTGACACCGGTGAACAAGAATCACCGTCTGGAAATGTGCAGCTCTCTGAGTGTTAGGAATAAGCGGTAGCAATGATCCATCATGTCTTTGCCAGGCGAGGTGAAACCATCGTTCCAATGCTGAACTCCATGAAGTGCACTGCAAACTTGTTCGCAAGCACCCAACAATGGTCAACAAACATGGTGCCATCATGTTGTATGAGAATGCTCGCCCACTTGAAGAACGGTGCAGGGGGTCTCCACGATAAAGTCTTTGGTAAACTTAATTTTTATATGGACCAGTCTAGTAATTTTGGACTTTGGTCCGTCACGATTCGCCCTTTAGCCATTAAAATCCACACCCATGCCTCTGCCGGAACTCAAACATGGGACCTTCAAGTCATTGGCCTACCGCCGTAGACCGCACGGCTACCCGGCCGGGATGCTCTCCACGAGTTGCAGTATAAAATCCTTCTTCACTCGTCATATTGCCCCGATCTTTGTCCCACTTACTACCACCTCTTCCGGAAGCTCTATCGTTTCTTGGCCGGGAAGGCCTTTTTTGATGATCAGGAGGTCCAACACGCAGCTGAGAATTTCTTCGCATCGCAAATTCCAGACTTCTCTCGCCACGGAATCCAAACGATGGCTGAGTGATGGCAACAGTGCGTGGCTGAAGACGGCAACTGTTTGATTAATCAGGTAATGTAGTTTTCAGTTTTCTTGACCTTCGGGCATGGCGCACCTTGGGCGGACATTTTATTCTCATGAACCCAATATAAACACAAAATTTATAAAAATGCATGTGTACTTAATTTTATAATAGAAACAAGAATAACCAATTTACCTTTTAACATGAAGGATGTGATTTAACAGTATCGTAACAACGTCTATAACATGCGTAACCAATTGCAAATCAAATACTTCAGAATGGTAACTAGTGGTAAATTATTATTTAAAAAAACAAATATTTTATATAGTTAATAAACATTATCACAAGAATACTATATCATGATAGTACTAACAGTTCAGATTATACTTGTCAAAATATATTTAGAAAATACTTTCAAAGTTACTGCGTCTGTACCTTCCTGAATTTATGCCGGTACTCTCGAGGTTGGATTTTAATTATACCTAGGAGTGGAAAAACACATTCCTCTGGGCGGGTGA
>JAGDQP010061566.1:0-12019 GCA_022664845.1 Lepisma saccharinum
CTTAGTTATACTGCTACAGACGATAAATTTAAATTGAAGCTTCATACTAAAATAAATGGGCCCCAAGTAATTGACTTGCCCGGGGTTCCGCATAATCTCGCTTACTAACAACAACTGGGGGGCGTGATCATGTATAAAATGCTTAAAAAATCGAATTTGAGTGTTTTTGTAATTTTCAGTCATAGCGTCACCTTGCACCGGATATACACTTTAGAGGTCGTAAGGTGTCTGAATATCAAATATGAAGTCAATCCGACAACTCCATCGATATAACGGAATCTTTCGCATAACGAGTGGCAGCATATAATTCTTCTTTGACATCTTCCAGAGGAACGAAAAAAAAAGTTGATTTCCTTAGTAGTCTAAATTGTTAAAAATCACAGTGACGTTGAAAGGGCAATGCCGTTAACTACATCCCTTGCTAACAAATGGGAGATTCCCTTAACATTACAAAACTGGACTCCGGATCAATCAGGTTTTTAGCTTGTGCCTTTTGCATGCAATATTTCTCCTTATTTCTCCTTGCGGGCCTGTACGTTACGCCATTGGGAATGGGAAAAGTATACTGGAATTCCATTGTTGTGTGAAATAAGCTTGCGAAGTGTCGATTTATAGTTTTTTGGTACGCTGAATCGAATGAAAACATCATTAGGTCAAGGAAACCAACAGCAATATAAATTTAAGGCGGAGGGGGAATTTAGGTGGGACGCTTATTTTGCATTTAAGGCGAAGATTTCTTTAAAAATATGTCTAATGCAGAGACTCTCATGTCAGAAATTCAGGAAAGTTTCTGTGTAGTTTCTCCGATTTTCGTCCCCTGACATCATCATCATCCAATATACCGTTTCTTGTGAACAAGATAACTGCCGTAATTATCAACGGATTGAAACCAAATTTGGAACAAAAAATTGGCTGTATAAATATCTTGAGTGAGTTCGTTAGCCAGAATAATCGGATGAAAAATTTCAAATTGGCGTCCGCTCGAAGTTTTAAAAAATATATTATTTCATTAACCGATCGGAATTAAATGTGGCCCAAAAGTTAGTATTTAGTTTATGTTAGTCGAGAGAGAAAATCACAACGATCCATCACATAATAACAAAATGGCGGCCGTTCGAACTTCTAGAAAATTCGTAACTTTTCCAATTATAAACTGATCGGAATTAAACTTCGTACATAAATGGGTATTTGCAATATCTCGGTTAATTGTGAACATCAGCATGATCCAACAATAAACTTTCAAAATTACGACCTTTAATAATTTTCAAAGAATTGTACTTGTTTGTTCCAGAATTGTACCAGAAAGTGAGATTATATATATACACACGTGTGTGTAAAATATGCCCAGTCCAAACCACTGAAGCTAGACAAATGAAATTTGATATGCTGATGTATCATGAAGAGTAGATTACGGGAATATTACAAAATTTGGAGAAAATCGTCTTCTTCAATCCAATATGGCCGACAAATTATATAGCTCCAGACCAAACCGCTGGGTCTAGAGAAACGAAATTTGGCATAAATGTGTATCATCAAGAGTAGGTTAGGAGAAAATTACGAAATTTGAAAAAAGTCACGATCTTGAATCGAATAGAGAAGATTAAAATATATGCGCATATCCTAGATATGTATGTTTCTCGGTCATACTGGGTCCAATATGGCGACCCTTTTCCAATTACAAAATTTTATGTTAAACAACACTTGATGACAAACCTTCATGCCAAGTTTCGTTTCTCTGGCTCGAGCGGGTCGGCCTGGGCATATTTGGAGCCGTTCAAAAAGGCTATATAAATACCTCCATTGTTGGGAGAGACTAACTTGACACCGGGCCCCTCCTAGTGAGCACGGATACTGAAACTGTCAGTATTTAATGCTCTATTAGTGCTGCACCATAAACACATTTCTCTAAAACCGCAAATATCAAATTAGCCTAAAATGTAGCCTCAACCTAAACGTGCCAATTGTCAACCCCTGCCAGTGCAGAACGAAACCTGAAACTCTGTCAGGATTTAGTTCCCAACTAGTGCTGTCAAAATATGCTAGTTCGGCAATTCGTGCTGTTTTAATTAGGCCAATTCTAATAAGCCTACCCCAACTCATCACGAAGAATGAATGATAAAACTCACGAAGTTTATACCAAGATTTCGTGCTGAATTAGTGCTATCGAATGGCATAGCTGACAGAATTCGTGTCGTTAAAACAGTCTATATGAATATAACCAATGTTGGGAGGGCCCAACTTGACACCTGGCCCCTCCCAGTGAGGAAGAATTCTGGAACTCTGTCAGCATTTAGTGCTAAATTGGTTCTGTGCAAGTATGTTAGTCCGACAATTCTTGCTGCTCCGATTAGCTCAGAAAGTAGCCTACTCCACCAATGGTCCAAATTTAATAATAAAACTCACGATATTTCTTCAGAATTTAGTATTCGATTTGTGCTGTCGAATCGCATACGTCACCCAATTCATGCCCTTATTATAGGCTACAGGAAGTTGTGTTGCTTTGGGCCTTCAAAGGACATTGCATCACTTCAAAAGAAAAACCTGGAGAGCCATGTAGTGGGTTACCAAAGAACAAATGACTGTTTTGTTTTAACTCATCCAACACATGTCAGTCTACTACACACATAAGTGTCGAGTGTGCATCAACAGGTTGTGTGAGGTGAGCTGGTTTTGGTGTAGGACAGTGAAATTTGTGAAAATAATATAGCTCCAAGCTGGTTGTATGTATCCTATATATGTGGCGAAGTTTATAGTAATAATAAGCAGAAGTGACGCAAGCGTATATCTGGTGCTGACTGACGGTTATACTACAGAGAAGTGAGTAACGTTACACCTGAGCCATATTTCTCAATTGTTTTGAGGAAAACATTGTACTGTAATTATACTTTGCATCACTTTTGATTCTATTTTCAGTTCACGACCCAGGTTGCAATGGAGCCAAAAATGTACGAAACTAAACTTAATTTCTATTGACTAAATAAAATAAAACTAAGAATTAAATATCAATATACTAGTGTACACAGCCCTCTGAAGAAAAAATATGTAAAAAAGGGGTGCAAAAAGTTGCCCCACCTTACGGTATAAAAATAGTTCCATTGTTGGGAACGCTAAGTTGAATGCTGTGCCCTCCCAGTGAGCAGTGGCAGATTTACGGGGGGCTTTCGGGTTGAATTACCCCCAAATTCTGGAATTTATAAAAGAAACGAAGTAAATGTTAGTTATCTCTATACTTATAAACTTCAAGCCACTACAAAAATTTCCGAGATTTAAAAAAAACGAAGATAAGCCTCTCCCAAAATATTTTTGTAGATCCACTACTGCCAGTGAGTACGAACTCTAAAAGTCTGTGAATATTTAGTGCTGAGTTAGTGCTACCTAACAACACATTTCTTTGAACCTGAATATCTCGAATTAGCGTAAAAGGTAGCCTCATTGCTGTTGCTAATGAGCAAGACAAAAGTACAATATAAATTTTAAATGGTTATGACCATGAAAACAGTACAATATAACTACTGTGTCTGTGGGATATTTCCTGGTATGCGCTTAAAATCAAATTTCGATATTCAAATAGCTCTATTTTTTTACTAACATCTCGAAAGATATTATTGTTGCATGTTCTCAATATTGTTGCATGCTCCTTATTTTAATGTATACACTATGACTAGGTCCGTTTCTATGCGTTCGCGAACCTTACTTGTGAGATACAAAAAATCACAAAGTACATTTTCCATACAATCAACTGATTTCGAAGATTCCTAAGTACAGACATTGTTCACATAGTTTCATGTCGAGCATTGTTCCAATGAAATAAGCTGGCCTTCACATGTAATTTTAGGGGACATATGAGTCGCGTACGAAAGACCTATGATTCGCGCAAATCGATTGTCTACTTGGGTTTGGGACGGGGTTAAGAACCTCTGCTCTATCCATTAAATGAAATTGGAGGAAGGAGAATCACAGAACATTTGTATGCTCTATAGCTGGAAGACTATGATTTCGCAAATCTTTTTTCTCTCTTTAAGTGTGACTAGAATGCATATTGAATTTATAAAAAAAAATATATATTTGAAGGGTACAAAGAAAGGTAAAATCGACAAAGTCTATTTTAACCAATTTTGAAACGAGCATGTCTAAAATAAAAGTACGCATATCTTTTATAACGTGGTACTTTTCTTTCTCGTTTCATAACATGGACAGTATCACTTGTTTCAAACAAGGAATTCATCTTCATGATATCACACTAAAAGTATACACTGGTACCTATACCTCAATTGGAATTCTTTAGCACTCTATCGATCCCCTCCCTTGTACCCATCAATTGTTGATGACTTTCAGAGGGTAGAAAAATAAGATAGTTCCCTTTTCTAAATACCTACGTCATTGAGGTCACTCTATTCACACTGAGGAAAGGATTATTGCACCTCAGGTCGGCCAATTTTCAGAATTCTTCCCGGTGACCATAATGGATTAACATTACCTATGCAACACTGATGCAAGATCTCACCAGCAACATTGTGTCCCAATCCCACTGAAACAAAGTAGTAAATGAGCCGAATAATCAGATATATACATATTGAAAACTCAGGATAAAATAATATACAAATAATAAATTAATAAAATATTAATAATTGAGTTGGAAACACTAATATTTGGTTCATTTACTACTGTGTGTTTAGTATGATGGGGACACAGTGTTGCAGATGAGGTATAGAATCAGTGTTGCATAGTTAAATTTAATTGACTTTTGTTCCAGAGGTGCTTAAATTAACCTACCATGAAAAGTGTTTTCTTGTTGAATGCAGAAGCTGTTGTTGTTGTAACTGTTTGATATTCTTTTGCAATTATATTTGTTATGTGAAATGCTTCTTTCCATGTTAAGATTGTTTTCTTAGAATCCTACTTCTTTTGTAGCGAAATTTAATTTGCATGTCTTGAAATTTTCTTTCTTGTATTGTTAACTTTTCTTTTCTTTAAAATTTTACAAAAGTATGAAACATGTTTTTGGATTTTTTATTCTTTGTACATATCGAGTATTTGTCTTTAATTTTTGGTACTTGTAATTTTTTTGTAGGTCTCAAAATTTTCTTTTCTGTGTTGTCAATTTTTCTTTTTTTTAAAACTTAAAAAGTATGAAACATGGTTTCGGATTATTATTCTTTGTACATGTCGAGTACTTGTATTTACTTTTTCGTACTTGTAATTTTCTTTTCTGTCTTGGAATTATTTTCTTATGATGTCAGTGTTTGTGTTTTAATTTTTACAAAAGTTGAAACGTTTTTTAAAGAAAAAGTTTTTCTTCTTTGTAGTTAATTTTGTTTTGTATGTCTTGAAAATGTTTATGATCTCATCTTTCTTGTATTTTTTAAAGTATGAAACACGTTTTCGGATTTCTGAAAGTTTTGATGAATGTTCAGTATTTATCTTTAATTGTTTGTCACTTTTTGAACAACAGGAATTCTGTTATCAGAAAGTATAAAACCATTTCAGTCTTTCCAAATTGTTTCTTTCGTACATATCAAAATTATTTTACTTGTGAAGAACATACACCCCTGTTGACCGTCTTTATTCAAGTTCTCGACCAATCAAAATGTAAGTTGACAATGTCGACTCGTTACATTGCAGCGTATATTAATTAATTTAGAAAAAACGAGTCTGAAATACCTTAAAGTGGATTCAACAACCAAGTTATTACAATTTGTCAGGTTGACAGTACTTTTAGTTATCCAGTGTTTTCACTTGACATGTCATGATTACGTTCCTATATGTAACTAAACTCAAATATGAAATATTTACTACAAGAAGTCGAATGTGCAGCTCTGCAAGTCATAACGTTGCGTTATTACCAACAACTACTAATAATTAATTTTTAATACATTAACCGTAGTTGGGATACACTACAGACCAGTAGGTTGCAACACTGACTACTTGTGTGTTATTTTATACAGAAAAAAATTATATAAAACTCAAAACAATAACTTATTTAATAGAATAATCTTAGATTGCATCACTGGCATTCTTTTGTTACACACTTGATCTCGGGATTCATCTATAGAGGTGTTATGTATGTGAATCCAAATTGTTCAAACATGTTGAGTTCATTTCTCGATCTTAATGCTGGTGATTAAAAACTGTGACGTCACTTTCTAACTAGGAACATAATATTCCGTATATTAGTGTTGACCAGTAACAGAAATAATCTGAATAATCTTACTGAATTTCTATCAGCATCGTCTTGTAATACGAGTCAAGGCTCGTACAGCTACAAACGGTTCAGGCAGGAACGCAAGGAGTGTCTTTAAGACAGTGCGCTACAATATCAGTCATAGTTCTATCTCTCCATAAACTAATATTCAAGTGTTCAGTAAAAAGACAATATCCATGGTTTGAATCATATTTGTGAACATCGTCATTGTAATCTGTATCAAATCGCTTTACTTTTCAAGTCCCAAGTTACTGTTACTGAGGAAAGAACAATATATTCTATACAACCTCCATGGTTCCCAACATCTCCCCAACTAGTCTCACAGACTCTGTGGTTAAAATGACTTTCATAGAGACCTTTGTATTATTCTTTACAAGAAATAAGACATAACACTACATTTTTCAAATGGAGTCATCTGTAAATTACTTAGTTACTTCGTTATTATATTCGTCTTGTATGCAAAGCGTCCAGGACAAATCAAAAGAACTCCACAAACAAACGGACAGACCAACAAAAAGGACATTATATGTATAACAAATCTGCATGCTATCAAACATTCATTACATTCGAATCATACACAACAAATATATATTTCATTGCTACCACCTCATTATTTTTAATTCAAAGATTTAATATTGTCTATCATATTGGGTGATGGCACTGCGTGATCAGCTTCCATACATAGATAAACACCCTTTCCTACAATTACTGTTTTTAATTATCGATCATTCGACATGGTAACTCGTCTCGCTATTGAAGGGTGGTCACGCTACGTTGAACACTATGTTAAATTCCCTATGGTGGTATGCAAAGGATCGACTATTCTACTGTGTCCCTCTCTAGCGGTGTGTAATGGAAGCTGTTAACAAAAAAGAAGGGGGAAATAAATAAGAAAATATTTTTTAGAAAGAGCAAGGATAACTTGATGCAATCTGTTTTATGTTGTTATTCTTTTGACTTATCTTTTAAAAGAACTACAAACAATGAGAAAAGAATTAAAGTTTAGTATTCGTTATTGTGTATGTAGCGTATCTTCATACACCTATTAACAAAAACATAAATGGTGCAGTCTGTGTATAGGGTCTTCGCAAGCGCCCGCGCAAGCTAGTCGAACTTCCTTGCTGGGTGTGGATAGCAGTAAGCTGTAATTTCTGCTAATAGAAACGTAAAAGCTGTTTTAAATCTACACTTACATGTTATATAATGTATATAGAGGTTGGACAAATGTAATTATTCAGCTTTTACAGTAATATATACAGATTTGATTACAATTAAAGAAATTTGTAATATTAATAGAATATAGTATGTAATTTCCCTATTTCTACAGAGATTCATTGTATACTGTGTATGGTAAAGCTGTAGTATGCAGAAAAGACCCCAAATTATCGAAAATCTTGAGAAATTGTGAATCAAATCATGTTCACAAGCTTAAAAATACTTAGAATCTTGCGAAAAGTAACCATATCCTGATTATTCCGCTCGTAGTATGCAGATAAGACCCCAAATTATCGACAATGTTGACAAATTTTGAATCAAAACATGTTTATAAACTTAAAAATACTTAGAATCTTGACAAAAGTAACCACATCCTGATTGTTTCGCTAATATACTACTTACTGGTCGTTGAGAAAATTAACATAATCGTAGCTTTGCAAATAAGGACATATTTTTTTAAAGATTTTAGTAATCCTTTAAGCTGTTCGCGACAAAGACTATTGACTGTTAGACATAACAATGAAAATAATCAGTACGCTATGAAACTGCTATTGTCCATGTAACTCAGTAGTTGAAATTGACGTACAAGGAACAATGACATTAAAATACGCATCATTCTAATCACCTAAATAACCTGATCCTAAGTATCTTGATCCATATGAAACAATTCAAAATATCGCTCAAGAAGCAACAATATCTTCCAGAAAACAAGAAATCCGCCAATATTTTAGATATCTCGATGCTAGACTAATCACATAGCTAATCAGGTATGTCATCTTTTCTTCTACTAGAAGAACTTTCTTCATAGTAAGACAAATAGATTTTTTGTGTCTATGGAGAGGAATGCAAATCTTGCTTTAATTGTACTCCATCGTGTTCCGTCGTTACAACAGGTTTTAGAAACCAGCTAAATTTCTGTTAATCAACCTCGAACACATACTAAAATGTCTGAATTCATAACCTCCTAGCATCTGCTGAATTTCTCTTCCAGAAAAATACGAAACTTTTGAAAAACATAAAAGTGTGAATGACATAGACTCTGAAGAGAATTTAAATCTCAGAATAGTATAGAAGTCTGAAAGAAGATTAATGATACAATCAAAAACTCTGCAAAATTCTGCGAACAGCAGTCAGGTGTCTAAATTGCTTGGGACTTTTGCTTCAATTACATATCGCCAAACTATTTTTTTTTACTGACAGGAAGACATACACGGATTAAGTAGGCAGAGTAACAAACATCAAGATAGCTATCAGAAGTCATATTATCTAACAGCAGTTTGGTGTCCATCTGTTGTCCTACTAATGCCCTACTGATACACACGGACAAATCTAGAAGTAACGTAGGGGTTATAGTGGTACAGCAAGTTGTATAAAAGGCTACTTGGAGCATTGGAAATTGAATTTATCAGCCTTATATCTGCTCTGAAATACTTTAGATGTCTATTTTAAGGGTAAACATTCGATTAGAAATCCATACAAAACTAGTAAAATATCAGCACGGAGCTTAGAGTTTAATGTTAACATTCAACATTGCCCTGCAAATGAGAATTATGCCGATAATCTTCCAGGAAAAGTGAGAACTCCGGGAAGCTATTAAGGGGAGGAGAAGAGACTTTGATGACCTCTTTGTAGCACTGGGGAAATCAAACCAAGTAAACAACACTAAACTGTTGAGGCCAGGAACTTCTTCACTATAAATAAAGTCTTGTGTACAGTACAACCCAAGGGTACAAAATAGAGATCATATCAATTATGTTCATATCAAAGTTGCGAGAGAGGTGGTTTACGTTATTGCATGTGTTACCTAGAAGAAGACATTTGGGATATTCTGAAACTTAAACGAAGGAAACCAGGTGTTATTATTTACATTCGAAGAGGCAATACTTTCTGGTAAAATCCGAATTTGCCATACGTACCAGAACAAGATTTTATCCAAGCTACACAGGACGAACTGTTAACATTCCCTATAAGAATATGACTCTAAGTAACAAGGATGAGTCTTTAGAACTTTAATCTAGATATGACAAAAGAAACCTCCTTATTTTAACGGTTGCTGTTGAATGTAAACCATATTTTACGAACAAAACTGTTCCTGACTTGACATTTTCTTGAGTTGCCAAATTCTTTTATGCAGAATTGATCTAAAATATTGAGCATTTGTATGTATGAAAGTAGTTTTTTGCTTAGAACTTAATAGTTCAATAACTTTATTAATATACATTATGCATATATTTATATCTTTTAATCAAGATAAGAATTTCAAACATTTTCTGAGTTTAATGCTATGTAATATAAATTTCTATATAAATTATATGAGCTAATTTGCATCAATGAAATTCTTATATTTTCAGACAACGTGAAAGAAAGTAATATAGCATCAAAAAATATATATCTAATGTGCATAAATTAATTTCATGGTATAATGCGTGTGAGAACAACAAATTTATATCCAAATATCCTGTTACAATACGAACCCCCAATCCCACTGGAAACGAGGAGTAGAAACGGTTGTTCGACTTTAATAATAATTCAATTCATATTTATATTTCTTGTATTATCGGATAAAGATCATGGAATGTAATTCTCTGTCACGTTATACATTCATAAAATTAAAATTCTTTTGGCTGAGTGACGAAACAATCTTCTGATATTGTCAGATAGCATTACAAACTCTCCATTTTGTTGTATGAAATTTGCTTGTATTGCTTATGGCAAACACTTTTAATCCTCTGAGCTTTAGCTAATTTTGACTACTTCTAGTTAAGCATTCCGGGATCGTACGTATACAGGGTGTTCCGTAATTCCTATGACAGCGTTTGGGAGTTGAAAGTAGACATCAAAACAAACAAAAAACTATATGGACACAAATCGGAAAGCGGCGTCCTTTACGAGTTATGGGCGTGGGAAATTTGGCGGCACGGAACTTTGAGACGCTATAGCACAAAGACGAATGGCCGTGACACAGGCGGCGTGGAATTTCATAAAAGAAGTCATATGCGTTGTATGAAAAAATATCAAAATCAAAACTTCAGAACAATTGCGCAAGGGATTCCCCAAAGGAAGTGAGAGATTCCCGCTTATGTTTGCAAATAAAGATCGGTGAAAATGAGCTGGAAAGGAAAGAGTATGTAATATTAAAGTAGAATTCGTCTGTGCCACTTCGATAGTGCAAACAGAATCAAAGATATGGAGAATTGTGAGGTTGCTATGAGTGGTTGCATAACTACCAGTAAACAAGTTGCAAGTGTATAACGTTTTTGAAATGTCACATGAAATATAGTTGGTTTGCTGAGGGTTCTACGTACATGTGAAACACGCAAAAGCAGTACAAAACGTAGTCTTATTATTGATCTGTGGGAGTAACAAATTATACTAGTAGTATTAAGCCGAGAATATTGTGCAAAATGTGACTGGACTCTATTCATGTTACATAATAATCATAGTTTGTTACCAAACCACCCTGGGTTGCTCGGAAAACGTTGTTTGGCATCCATTCAAACCATGCAGCTAAACTCTTGGCTTTCTGCAACTCTACCTGAAACACATTTACAGTAGACTGTCCTAAGTACATACTAAGGAAAAAAGTCACACATATCATTCAAGACAGGCATGTGGTATTTGTGTTTGCGATGTACGCTACCTGCATTAACAGATCACGTCATTGAGTGACATGCAAAATGAATGAAGCACTTTGTGTGTCTGCCTGCCACGCGGTATGTGTGTCCGAACCATACTGCGACCGAGCATCGTGACGGAAAGTTTTACTGGTGTAGGTCATTCTCACCAGACAAATGCTGAGATACCTTCTGTAAGGCCAGGGCAGTTGCTTTCCAAATCGTGGGCCCTTATATATCCCGACCGGAGCTTCAGATACGTAATGGCCATAAATAACAAATAGATAGTATGTAGTTTCGAAGTGTGTTTCTGGTTCCGAGAGTGTGCCTAGGGTATGACCGAACGTAATTGTTAAATCCCGAGTTCAAAGAACGAGTGAAGAGGGCCAAGACAGAAGGCGGTTTTGTACAATTTTGAAACGAATGTCGAAGCTTGAGATATGCCACTCATTGTTGCACGTTTCCCCTGTGCGTGTGTGGTAACGCTCGATTCCGTCTAACAAAGGGGTCCCGGGTTAGATTCCCGGTGGGGACACATGTGGATCGGAACCCATGTAAAGCTGCAGGTCCCATCCTTAGAAGCTCTTTAGCTCGTTTAGGACGTTAGTAACAATTCACGCACGCACGCACTGTGTCACATGTGCAGATCGTGGAAGACATTAATATGAATGCATGAAGTATTGGACTATTTCTATTTATGAATGTTTATTGACCGGAAACAACATGATGGCACAATGAAGACTGAACCATACGAGCCTTATCATTCAAGGTTGTCACAAGACAGGCAGTAATCATCACCAGCTGAGCCAAAACCACAATTTGCCATTTTTGTTGTTCATAGTGGAATGTGTGTGTGTTCGACGTAACATAATCGAGAAAAGAAGCAGACAATACAACACTTTTGTGCATTGCAGGAAGAAAAGTAAATTCGCAGGAATAACGTGTATAATAAACAGTTCGTACCGGTTTTACCTTCCAAGTGCTTCAC
>JAGDQP010061568.1:0-12019 GCA_022664845.1 Lepisma saccharinum
AGATGAAAATAAATAGTGTATGCAAACTTAATTATATATACTACTTTGTTAATTATTTTAATTTATATGCTTAAAATTAAATAATAGATTTCTGAGTATGTTCTTGAATTAACTTTCGTGACCTGTCCCGTATTGATATTCAAGAAACCTGGCAACCATGTTTGTGCATTACAAAATCATTATAATGTTGGACATTCTGGAGTATCATAGGGATCATTACGTCACATTGTGCAAAGACAGGTGTACACGAACATCACAAACACACAAGAAAAGCTGCAACGTTTCACAAAAGAGTTTTCACATGATAGGAGAGAAAATGGACAGAGCAGTGGTATGGAACCTGCGCTAAAGAGTCGCCATGTTACCAACTAATGCTGAGTAGAGGTGTGGGCATTTTATGGAAGCGGGGAAATATCTAGATAGGTCGGACAAAACATCAAATGGAGAAGGAAGTGTGGAGGTTATTAGGAGCTGGTGAGGGGCTTTCTAAGGGAGTAAGAGGCTAAAGAATCAGAGAAAAGGGATAATAATAATAATAAAAAGGAGGATAAGAAACGTATTGGAAAATATAATAAAAGAGAAAATAGAGACGGAACGAAGAAAAGAATGAAAGAACCACCACCGAAGGAGAAGACACTCCGCTTCAGGTTGTTGCATGCAGTTAAGGCAGGATTCATGGTTGGCAGAAACGATATAGATGTACTACTTCCTTCTCTTTCTAACTGTCAGTTGAGTCAGGGTTCAGACTTTTCAGGATGCTGATTCGAAAGGCTTCGCCAAGCATGCAGCCGTGCTATGAAGTATGTACAGGTACGGGGAGATGCGGAAGTTGTGATTTGAAAAAATAGCGATGGTTGTTGATGTGGATTGTAAAAGCCTTTAGGTTTCTCCAACGTGGAAGAAAGAACATAGGTTACAGAGTAGCAGGTAAATGAGGTTGGAAGATATTCAACTGCCGAAATGTCGAAAAGAGCATGTCTTGGGAGTGACTGAATGTTTGAAGGGCAGACTGGGATCAAAAATAGGATAGGTTCTGCAGCGGCGTCTATTGCACTTGCCAGGTTTTGTGGAAGGGGCGGAATGAGCCAGTTCTGGTGAGAATCGTGTTGAGATTCGGAGCTCTGCGGTACATTATTTTGGGGCATGACGGGAAAACTCTTTCAATTTCAAGTGACGTAGTAAGGATGGGGTGCGCCAGTTTGAGGAGTTTTAGGAGGGCATGAAGGCTGGAGTGGTACTGAGTGAGAAGATTGGGAGCGGAGGGAGCTTCGTGAGTTGGTCGGTTGGAGTTATGGTGATTTCTGACACGGTCCAATTGCTAACTGACCAGGTGATTGGGATATCCACGGTCGATGAGAGCTGCGGAGAGGGTACTGAAATAATTTAAAGTAGGTCGTCAGAAGAGCAGATGCTGGACCCTCGGACAGGAAGAGCGTAAGGAAAGAGTATGGATGGTAGCTATTGAAAGAGTATGGTTGGGACACGAGTACATGGGTGTTTGGTACAGTTTGGATAAAAGATATTGAAATGGAGATATTGCATATTGTTGGTAGGTTTGAAGTGTACTCGTCTCAAGTCGATTGCTCTTGATCCATACATCTACATCTAGGAAAATTATGCGTTTCCCGAGAAGGGCCAATTGGATTTCTCGGAAAAGGTGCTGTTGAGGTTTTTGCAAGAATGTTTCCAGTGAATCTTGTCCATGTGTTCAGATTAAGAAAATATCGTCGATATAGAAAAACCAGGTGAAACGTTTTGAGAGGTATGGAGTTAAGATATTGTGTCCCCAGGCGTCCCATGAAAAGATTGGCACAGAAAGGGGCAATGCGAATGTCAATGGCTGTGTCTTTCATTTGCAGATAACTATAGTTCTCAAAGGTGAAGTTGTTCATGGTGGTTGAGAATAAACTGAGCTAGCTGGAGCAGAAATGGTGTGCTGGGTTTACGAGGACTAGGACATGTGTCAAGAAAGTGTTCAAGGGCAGAGAGACCATGGGTGTGGGGAATATTGCCATACAGTGACATCACATCAACTGAAACTAAGAAGGTGTCTGGTGGGAGAGGTTCAGAGGTGAAGTGTTTGTTATCCTTGATGTAGGAAGGGAGAGCCTAGACGAATAATTTGAGATAGTGGTCAGGGAAGGTGGAGATTTTTTCAGTTGGAGATCCAATACTAGAAACAATGAGTCTGTCGGGATTAGCAGACTTATGGATTTTGCGGGGAGTAAGTAAAATTTGAGAGTTCTGCAATTGTCAGAACAGAGTGTAGAGACAGTGCGCTTAGAGGTAGGAGCGTATCTTATTAAGGAAGGATTGGGTGGAGTTCTCCTCAACGAAGCGGTAAAACGTAGAATTGGAAAGCTGTTTGAGGGCTTTGGATTGGTACTGTGAGTAATTCATGACTACTGTGGTGGATCCAGGCGGATAATGATGAATCAGAACGAAGAGTTGAGATAGCTTGTCGTTCTGCAGTGATGAGGTTGTGATGTGATTGGAACAAGTCAGTGAAATTAGAGTTAACAATCTGTTTTGAAGGAAAGGAAATATAGTTCAACAGGATGTTTTGAAGGGAGAGGGTCTTTACTAGAGGGTGGAAGAAATTTATGAAGGCTGGGGTGAGTTTCAGTGTCAGACGTACTGACTTTAGAAGTGACAGGGATGGGACTAGCGGTAGTGCCACCTGAGGTTATGGCCAAAGATGAGGAAATTATTAAGTAGGTTGGCGTGTTCAATATGGTGCGAAGGAGCAAAAAAAGGCCGTACGAAAAGTTTGTTTCGGTTGCTGACTGGCTGCGGGCATTTAGGTTTTTTGAGTTGGCTTAAGGTGGTATGTTCACTTTTGAGGTTGCTTTTCAGTCTCTGAAGAGCAGAGGTTAGATTGTTCTGGCAATTGGTGAGAAACGTCGGGTCAGGGCGACTGATTAAAGAGGGAGTAAGTTCGAGTAGAGGGGAGGAGTGTAGAATGAAGGAAGAGGCAAAGGAAGATAGAAGCCATTACAGAGGGCTGACAAATAAAGTCAAGAGAGTATGAATAGGTGTTTGGATCTCAGGTCGATCAAGAGAAGCATCAGTTAGGATTTGATGTATGTTAGAAAAGGGAAGTGGTAAAGAAAGGAGGATTTTGATAAGAGATTGAAGTTCTATGGAGAGACTTGGTGAACATGTGATGAGAGTGTAATGATGTAGGGTAATCAGACTTTTTTTTTAAGCGGAGGTATATCTACAGAAGGAGAAAACTTGTGCCGAACAGATGGTGGTAAACTGGGGAAGGGGATTTAAGAGGGATAAGTCCTAGATGAAGGCAGGATTGAAGGAATTCAATATGTGAGAGTATGCTGGAAAACTTGAGTGTGTTGGTGCTGAAACGAGAAATCGGGAACAGACGGAGTTTGGAGAGCATGATATTAAAATCATAGGAGTGTAGGAAGCCAAGAAAAACCAAATGAAAGGGAGTACAGAGAAAACAATAACGCAAAACTCAAAATATAAATCAAAACCAAAACATAAATTAAGAAAATAAATAAATAACAATAGTAATAATAATAATAATAAAGTCATTCAGACATGAGCCATTCATCAGTGTAAAAAAAAACAATTTTTATCACTTATATTGGAAAGTAACTTGAATGACATCACGCAGCTTAAATAAAAGCGTGATGTTACACTTTGTGAGATGTTTTTGTGTGTTTGAGACAGTGCTAATTGTCATAACATGATTGTTTTTTCTAATATGCAGAATATATTTGTAATATTTTTATAGTCAAACACAGAAATAAGGAGGAAGAAAGAGAAATATTTTGTTTCCAATTGTTTGTTAAAACTATATGAATAGAGTTTAATATGTATATTTTTGCAATTAAAAAAGAATTATGTATAAACTATCAAATGCAAAGAAGCAACATTTAATTGTGATGAATGGATTTTTAAAATAATTGTATGTATATGTACGATTAATATTATAGAAAAATATATGAGTCATTCCATACAAAATTTAAAGTCTTTGCGAGAAGTCTCGAGATATTTTTAATTATAAAATCCGTTTATAAATAGCACAAACGACTTCAGCAACTTCTTGACATGTATTGGTGAATTTTTCACAAATTTACAGAATTATCTTTTACGTCTTAATTCATGAATACACGCTTAAAGATAATTCAAACGATTCTTGCTGAGACAGCTTAAAACACAACAAAAGATATACTCAGAGAGATTCTTTCAATAGCTGAACTGATCAATGGCTTAATAATGAAATTTTAGAAACACAATATAAACATCAATGGTTCACCTCCAGCGATGGGTGAATCAAAATTTATATATTTTAGTCAAGTAATGTACAAATATACAGTTATTCTCGGAAGATGTACAAAACATTTATGTGCAATTAAAGAAATACGAATCACGTAAGCTATGTTAGGAATCCGGTAGGAAAAACTATACGAAATGACAATGTGTTTTTTAACTGTTGAGATATGAAATATAACTGCAGCAAAACACAGAGAGATCATTTACGTAACGAATACGAAAACAGATATTATACAGTGAGCTAGCATAGCACCATAACACGCTTTGTAAAAGTATTTCTGACCCAGGAAAAGATAAAATTATGAAGTTTTACGGAGAGAAGATTAGTTTGTTGTTTTATGGAGCCAGTGTGGAACTTCAGTTGTGTTTTAATTCTTACCAACATGTAAGTTGTGGGTTTACTTTCTCTTGCTAGTAAAGCGCATCTCATTACAACCAGTACGTATCATATTTTTACATTAGCAAGTTGATTGTAGATATGTGTCCAATAGAAAGTCACAGTACTTAACGAGTCATAACTTTTTATCAAACACAATTAGTAGGTAGAGTTTAGGTGAGGCATAAAATTAAAACGGATTTCTTGTGTCTGAGTCATTTCTGAGAATCCAGTATCTGTATACTAATATCAATACTCCTAGTAAAATGCTCCAAGAATTCAAAGCATTTATCATAAAGCTAGAATCTGAGCTACGCTATCCAAACACAGTTGTGTAGGTTGCAGATCTGTAGGAAATATGACTAACAATAAACAAAGATTATATTATAACGTAAATTTTATAAAACAATTATAAGAGCTCTCGAATTAATTAACGAATTAGCTAGTTAGCAATATAATAAATATTTCTTTTAAGGTTGAAATTTGTATAGGACGTATCGGGATCAAGCATTTTGACATTTTATTCCTCGAAGTCTCTGCAACTGTATAGCTACTGTCTTAACTAACAGTGCATGCTCCAGCAATAAGTGAGTAATTTGCACAGTGAACTGCTCTGCAGCGATTAATTTCTTTAATTCGTAAAGAGAATTCTTTCTGAGGTTCTGTAAGAAACTTTTACATATAATAGAAAGCATTTAAAGCAATCTTAAACATAAATTTCGTTGATCTAAAAGGTTTCCATTTTGAGTTGTAACGTGTAAGACAAGTTTTTTCTTCTCGCCAGGCTAACAATATCATAAAATTAATATTTAGTGAAAAGTTACAGTTTATATCCTCTTGTATTTAGCTACACGTTACAAGCATTTCGATTAATGTGTATGTGTGGTCAGTAAAATAAATAATAAACAGAAGTGTAATTTCTGGAAGTCAAAAATATGTATTAAGTATCCATTATTATCTAATCAAATTTTTGCATAAGTTGATACGTGCTTATTTTGTGTAATTTCGACGAAAGATGAAATATTTTTACCACACTGAAAACAGCAAAAAAAAGAAGTAGAAAGAAAGAAATGAGAATACGGTTAAAATATTCGTTTATATTGAATAAATATAGCTTCAATGTTTACATTTAGAAAGGTGAAAGGGATATCAATGAACTATGAAATACACAAGTACAGTATTTAAATGTGATGGATAAAGTTTGAAATAGCGTAAATGATGACTCTTCTGTGAATCTAATACAATGGTAAAACACACGAAACTAATTTAAATTTTGGTATTTCGCTTTCGAATTTTTCCACCGACTTATCAGTATGAAATGACTGTACTGGCACAAAAGAAGGTAGAGAATTTTCCTTCTCGAACTGTCAGAATTGTTTTCCAGAATACATTAGGAAACTCACAAATTAAACCAGCAAAACTAAGTTAAGTTCACGCTCAAACTCGAACTGAAAATGAGCTCGCTGAATACCATTCTCATCTTCACAACAAATATGCTCAATTACATTTAACAACAACAACAATAAAAATGCAAGTAAGTGTTAGATAATACGTAACACAGGGAATAACAGGATTGGTATAAATACATTTCCATTAGGGTATATTTTATGTGCATGACCCATTAATCAGTATATATTATAAAATATGGAAAGTAAATTTTGAGAATTGATATAAATAGTAAACATTGCTCAACGTCAGTAAACTACTGACATGAAGTAACTTACATATTCGTCCATCAGATAAGTAGATTTTCTGAAATTTTAATTTATTTAGAAGAGCGGGTGTTAGAAGTTAGTCGGTCATGACCTAGTTAGAATGACCCCCCACCTCCCCGGCATTTGCCTGGTATGCCTGACGAAAACCCTGGAAAAACATCAATCAGGATTGATGGCCGCTGGGATCGTCCGCAGGACTTTCCGATTGGTGACCAAAGGCTCTCCAACTGGTCTACGGCCGCTCGGTAAGTAGAATTTCGGGTGTGACCGGATAAATTTTATATGTGATGGGATTTTTCAAGTTTACTAAAGTGTGTAACTTAATGACTAATACTTTAAACTTTACATATCTCTAAAAGGCAATCAGAAGTTGATAGGTATGAGTCTTCCGTAATCATGTGATTTCAAAGTTTTCTGATATACAATGGACTGATATGTTTCAAACCATGTCAACTCCAAGTTGCTTTAAATAAATGATAAAATAGGTTAGAAAAAGAGCTTACTTACGTATACAGGACATTGTTAGATAAAGAAGAAATTCATAGAAATAAAAACCATGAGCACTGCGATTCTACTAACAATCGCAAGATTCTCTTGCTATCATCTCAAAATTCGGTGAACTAACAATATCGAAGCAATTTGAGAAATTTTGAATTGTTTAAAATAGGTTGGCAGCATTGACAACTGAGGTGTAGTACCTAACACTGACTACCTCTACGACACTCTTCCAGTACCTAATGCACATGCAAGCAAAATTTGGTGTAAATCAATAGACGCGTGTATTGTGGGGAAAGCGTGATGCGGATACGACCAAAGATATGGAACCAATTTGAATTTTGAAGACGATATGTTGATAACACTGGCAACTTGGTTGGCTGCTTGAGGACGGGTTCTCGATCGAGCTAACCGTGATCTGAGACGTTAAGCCAGCGTCTCCAAGATTGTGGGTTCTAATCCTGCCAAGGGCAGGATTGTTCGTGGATTTTAACTAGCTTTTCACTCATTTAATCGTAACTGACCGAAGTTAAATGTTACTAAAATGGCCATTCTAAATAAAGTTTACCGAAAGGTTATTTTCTTTGGGGAGGGGGGGGGGGGGGGGGAAACCACACCTATAGTATATAGTTCACTTACAAGGAAACTGTCTCGGCTGAGCCCTCTGGATCCGGGAATTGGTGATGCCCATGGATAGCCCTTAGGGTCAGAATAACCTGGCTAGGTATCATTTTCTCAGCATTTTTACAGGGTGCTCAGAAAGTGTAATTCGCATGGCGCCTTGAGTAAGTCTAGTGGTAGTTGTGCTATTACTGGTAATCCAACACTATCAAGATGTAGAGTGGCGAAATAGCTTTGTGAACTCCTACATGATAGCTACATGGATTCTATTGACATGGGTGTACCAACGATAACGGAAAAGCGTTGTGCGAATATACTACTAAACATCATTGCTCCAATTCTTGATAACGAACGCTATGGAAATATTAATGTGCAAACTGAAATGGCCGTGACTGTGAATTAGGCTAACGAACAGGACACACCATCAAAGGCCGGTTTTAATATTTATAAATTGTTTCCTCAGAAAGGAGATATTCCACTACTGGATGTAATCCAACGTGTTGTTGAAGCATATGACAAAGCTCCTATCACACGCAAGTTGAAGGCGGCATGAAATGTTAGCAAGAAAGCTCAAAATAAAACAGTTATTCAACGGTGTAGGTAGAATGTTGAACATAGTGGCACCATAGAGACGAAATACAACATAATAAAAAAGTATATACTGGACAAATTCAACAAAGCAAGAGCTCGTAAAGCCGCAATTCACGATCATTACTTTTGACTCTGGACATTAGACAAGGCACGTGACTTCCTTGTTATGGACTTCAAAGCCAGCGAGAAGTTCATTCGCGAATTCAAGCAAGCAAATAATATATGTGATCGAAAAATTCATCCGTATGTGACAATTTCTAATATTCGTTTCGACCTTTCACTAGAGCTTCTAGGTAAAGCATTTCGTGATGATGTTAAATCTTTGGTACGATGTAAGCACCTACCGTACAGAGCCATCTATAACACATATCAAAGTGGTTTTGTGTATGAATTTATATTCAAATGAACACTCGCAACTGGAGGAGAAAAGACTACATGTTACTGTAGATAATAAGGCCAGGACTACGCATTCCTACACAATACAGATGACTATTAATGCAGCAGGGATGCTTGTTGGGCCACGTGTCATGGCTGAGCTAGAACTGCCTTGTATCAATCTTCTTATCACGTGTTCAAAGTCTGGAAAGTGCACAAAACATCTCGTAGATACTTATTGTGACAAATTAAATGAATACAGTTGTAATGAACCGGTGTAATTGATTCTTGATTCTTGGAGACGTCAAACTGACATTAACACTCAAGCAAGATTTTGGGATTCACAAAGATATCATGATTATTTCCCCAGGAACAACAAAGTATCCACAGCCATTGGACACACTTTCGTTTTGTGACTACAAAGCCTTGTTTAAACGCATTAGTATCCTTCCCATTTAAAATTCACAACCTAAATCCAATATGGCGGCTTTCAAGATGACCTCGATGATTGGGATATGCACTAATAGGTTAACCGTCTCTTCTATATCTTGTGTCGGAACATTAGATCGTTATTTTCTAATTCGTTTTTGTTTTATATGGCTATTGATACACTTATGGAGCATCTTTCTTGATTTATGTACCTACACTTTCTGAGCACCCTGTATAAATGGGGAGCCAATTATACCTGCCCATTTTCTTCTGACACTAAGGGCTATCGATGGGTATCACCAATTCTCGGATCCAGAGGGGTCAGTCGAGAAGGTTTTCTTGTTAGTGAAGTACGTGAATGCAGGATTTAACAGTTGAGTCTCTTCACTATGGAAACGGTTACAAACTGAAAGTTCTGATGCGTTACAATGATGGAAGTTCATTCACTCTATCAGAATTGAAGTTGCGTGATAAAAAGCGCAATTACTAAAATAATTTGTATATCATGATGAACCCAAAATGTAATGAGTTCCCTTTTCTCTCACCAGAAAGCAGCATATTACTAACCTCACTGTCACTGCCTGCCATTAGTTTTGGGAAGTCGCTGAACTCATTTTTTGCTGACGAGCAAAGCGTAAATATAAGGTCCATTATCGTTAACAATAACTCGCTCTATGCTATCAAGGAACCTAATATAGCTACGTCTAAGCTTTTGTCAATAAGGTATTTTATAATGCTGAGTTCTTTAAATAGTCCTTTACATTTTTACTTAAAATTAACAGCAAGTCCTATTGTAAGATAAAAATATTTTATTTATTGTACTATTGCAAAAAAAAAAAACATTATACGATGGATAATATCTGACTCTAATGAATGAATTTTAAGTACACTGTTTTTTGTTGTTGTTTTTAATCATTCTTATTTGTTTTCTTGACTATGTTTACGGCGAAATAAATCGAACTGATTTTATTAGGTAAAGTATGGACGCAGATATCTCGCAGGAAAATATCAGGATGGTATTAAGAAGAGTGCCACATTGAAATTTAGATGAAGGCGATATGCAGTCTTCTGGAACTCTAAAGTGAATGAATATAATAATTTCTAAATTTCAATTTGAGATTCTAACAGCAGCAAATGTCTTAGTATTTCAATTTTTTTTAATTCAATGTAATTTGCTATCTTGCCATAACTTGGAGGATCTTCAACAAGCAAATCTTCCAGCGATGAAGGAAGCCACAGCCAGTTCCATTATTTAAGTTACCAATCCAACATTCATACCACAGTCAGGACAACCAGAATCTGCGTGATCTTTCAAATATTAATTAAAAGTATTAATAAGAACTATATTCACTAGCATGACAAGGAGATGAAGTTTTGTAAGTCATTACTATAAATTTCAAAACCTTTCAAAAGTGTTCTGAAACAGTAATATCATTAACAAAGTAGGAAGGAAAAAAATATTGATGTTTCAACACTGAACAGGAAATTAATCAATAAATTCTTAGATTGAACCGCTTTCCCCTGAGATAAATGTTGTTTCAGTCAGTTTAAGGAAAATAAATTGTATGACAACACTTACCAGGATTATCAGCCTTGATCCTAAATATTAAGTAGCCGTTTGTAGGCACGCCTGTAGTATCTTTTCTTATGGGGTCATGTAAATTTCTGTCCATTTCTCCTAAGTTGTTCATATTCCTTGCAATATCTCTGGTCATCAAAGTTCCGTTGTTAAGCTTCCCCATACCAACAAGGTAATAGTGGTATCCATGCAGATGGAAAGGATGCTTTAATGTTGTTCCTCTGACTGTAAATCAAAACAAAACTCTTGAATGTATTCACACAGATCCGCAGTAAGATTGGTATAAATAAATAAGACGATTATAGAAGCAGATAAATATGTTAGCATACATATGGAAGAAGAGGAAAAATGACCTCACTATAATTGTTTGTAAGAAAAATCTACTTACGTAATTTTAACCTATTTTATCATTAGTGTAGAGTACAATGAAAACGTAAATTATACATTTTTATACGTATATTGAAGTTACAAAACTGATAGGTTCTTCCATTGAATAACATTAACGTAAAAAGAAACAAAAGAAAAACAAAGAAAATGAAAAAATAGTTCCTACGTGTCAATCTGGTCAATCTGGAATAAATGAACAGCTCAAAATTTCTCGAAGGTTAGTGGATGAAACAAAGAAAGGTTTGAACAGACTAGCAATAATTATCATACGTTGAGAATTTTAAAACTACCCACGTAGAGATTTTGTTTTAGAAAGAAAACTACTTACAAGGTTAAAATATGATCACTATATTCTTCCTTCCAACCATGTATATGCGCATTGCATACAGGTATTTAGTAGAGAAATAAGCCCCATTTTTTGTGATATTTTCCTCTGCCCTACAGAATGATTCTTAAAGCTTAAAGTGCGTTATAAAAATTGTTCAGGCCAGCTCGTATCTTGAACACGCCGTCTCGTGCTATATCCGAGGGCTGTGCATAATCCAAATTATAAGTTTAATGTTATTTATACTGTGTCGCGAAATTAGCACTAAAGAGAATTTAACATTTTAGATTGGGTCCCGAATTGCAGCACTGCGCTCAATTTTTACAACTCTGAACAACAGTGAGAGCCACCGAGCGGCTGTGACTCAGTGGTAGAGTGTTGGCTTAGCATTCGAGAGGTCGAGGGTTGAATCCCAGCAACCGACCATCCTGACTGAGGTTTTCCAGGGTTTTTCCTCAGTCACATCAGGCAAATGCCGAGATGTCAGCTACAACTTAGGCCCTGGCCGACACCTTCCTATCGTCCTTTTTCGTCCCCTTTCCTTGCGTAAGCCGTAGATGCCTGAAGGTCATAAATAATTTCAATTTCAACAACCGAAAACAGTATTTATTCACTAATGGAGAAGAAAAAGAGAAATACAGAATACGAAAAAATATATTTTCATATTATGTAAGGAAAAGTATTATTTCAAACTGACGAAATCTCGCATATATGAACGAGAAGCTTCTACTGTTTAATCAGTTTAATAAAAATTATGGCATTTCCTTGATAACATTTTTATCTCACCAACAACTTCAGCGTTTTTATTGTTCTCTTTAGAGAAA
>JAGDQP010061569.1:0-12019 GCA_022664845.1 Lepisma saccharinum
TACAGTCTTGATGTATCCATTTCTATCTCTGGTTGTGGTTCGTTTCGCACAAAATGAAAGCTGCTTTGAGAATTCGTTTTACTTAAACAATAAAGTAAAAATGAAATTCCGAGAAGTTATATATATCAATTATCGGAAATTATATTATGTTGGGGAGGTCCTCTACGATGCCTTCAGTTCTAATATAGCTTAAGGGAATAGAATCTTAGATATTGGGGAGCAAAGATAAACGTAGCGAGGACCCTAGTTTTAATTAAATCGATAGCAAGTTGCGAAAGCGTAAAGTTGTTCGATGCAGAAAGATTTATTGAGGAAGTGGAGGAGAATGGTGTTTGTGGAAAATAAGCACCAGCGATTACAGCGACCAGTAGCGTAATAGGAATTTCTCAAAGTTGGGAATTTTTAGGAAATCGTATCATTGACAGTTATGCAACCCAACACAACATACCAAAATATCTTTCGGAGCTTCTTTCTGTAATTTTAGACCGGCATAATCATGCGGGAAAATATACATGAACATGTTATACCATTCTGGTTTGCTAAGTTCAGTTACAATTCTAATATAAATTTTAGCGAAATTACGAACTTTGATTTCATTTAGAACGAAGATTTCAAGACTAGTATTTACTTTCTCTTCTCTTCTAGAACTGACAGTTCGTTCAGTCACATATCAAAGTTTCAATTTTTCGAAGATATAATTATTAGCTTCAGAATATAAAATATCATCTCTGGCGTAGATGCAGGTGTGTGTTGTACAAAATCTGAAGCAGTTTTAAACACATTTCCACCTAACCATCCAGACTCCGACATCATCACAGCATATTGTTCGCAAGCCACCCCTCAATATATCGCACCCTCATCAATTGCAATGTAACCCGTTAGTGTATTAACATTGCTTCATCCGTCTACATTAAGCCTAGAGTCGCCCCTGGGCAGAAGATTCATGATTACATTCGTCTTAATTGTTGCCAAAGTGTTGTGAGGTGAAATAGCACCTTACCTCCATCATCCATAACATTATCAAGATTATTCCCAGAAAACGTACATTTTGCTTCAAATCTTTGTCAGATGCAGTCCCATTGCGGATTCTTTTCTAATATATGTTTTGAAGATCAACTAATATTTTAACTAAATCATTGATCATAAAATGTTGTCAGGGACCCCATAAAAGTAAAAAAAAAATGTTCTTTTCCAAAGTAGCACGAAAAATAAAAATAACGTGTTTCCCTGTTTTTTTCCGGAGACCAATTTTTCCGGTTTTTTTAAAACACTACTCTTTCCGAACAGATTCGCTGCCCAATGCATAGTGAGATACTGGAATTGTTTTCTCCAAATCTCACCTTAGCAGCACTATGAATGGTTGCGACAGGGTTGGAAACTACATGATAATTACCACGGTCGTAAGGAATTTCATCGATGTGAGACCTGTGGTTATAAATGTGTTTTTAAGACATACACATAGACATATACATGTATTTTAAAGACATACACATGTTAACACATACAGACGAAAGGCCGTTTGAATGTGAAACGTGTGGACATAAATGTAATCTTAAGAGTAGTCTGAAAACACACATGTTAACACATAAAGGCGATTGGCTTTTAGAGTGTGAAATTTGTGGTTATAAATGTAATCTAGCGAGTAATCTGAAAAATCACATGTTAACACATACAGGCAAAAGGCCATTTCAATGCGAAAATTGTGGATATATTTTACTCAAAAGAGTAGTTTGAAAATACACATGTTAACACATACAGGTGAAAGGCCTTTTTAATGTGAAACGTGTGAATATAAATCTACTCAAAAGTCTACTCTGAAACTACACATGTTAACACACACCCGCGATTGTCCTTTTCGATGTGAAACTTGTGGATATAAATGTGCTCATAAGAATAGTCTGAAGAAACACATGTTAACACATACGGACGAGAGGCCTTTTGAATGTGAAATATGTGGGTACTGTAAATAGTAATCTGAAAAAGTACATGTCAGGACACGCGAAATGCCTTGTCAATGTAAAACGGATATAAATGTACTCATTAAAGTAATCTGAAAATACTCATCGTAACACGTACAGACCAGAAGCCTTTTCAATGTGAAACATGTAGATATAAATGTAATCTGAGGATTAGTGTAAAAAGGCACATTTTAGCTCTAGTCACATACTAACATATACAACGGAAGGGCGTTTGCAATGACAAATAAGTTTAAATGAATTCAAAATTGTGATTTAAAAAGACACGTGAAAACGCATAGATACCCACATAGCAAAATGACGTCCCAGGGATATCTGACGGATCTCCTGACAGGAGATCGGGACGTCCGTAGGACGTCCTGTTTAAGTCCCGTTTACATCCATGGGACGTATAGTTATAATTAACCCTTCGTATAACTATACGAAGGCATATCCTTCGTATAGTTATAATTAATTAAATAATAATAATAGTAAGGTAGATTTAATTTATTGAAATTCCAGGTAGGTAATCCCGCACGGCTTTCCGGGGGACATCCAGGGGACCTCCATACGTGATGAACTGTTTGTATTGCCCACAGAGTTATCCCACGGACGTCCTTAGGACATCGCTATGGGAGCAGGACCATTCTGACGGAAATGGGATCTAAATGGGACGTCCCAGGGACGTACTCTGCTATGTGGGTACTTATAATTTGAAATATGCGAATATTAATAGACAGAAAATAGCAACTTGAAGCAACATTCCATATCACAGGCCTCTTCAGCGTAAGTATAAATGTACTTTCAAGACAAAGGGAAATTCAAAGCGGGTTTTGGCTTTTCAATGTTAATCGCTCGGCTAGAACTGATTTAAAAATAATGACGTGTTTTGAGTGTTACCATTAAATATTGCAATAAATACTCTTTCCATATAAAATTTCCAGAATCAATTTGTAAAATCTTATTTTTCAAAAATCTGAGAAACACTTTAAATGTCGAATGTGCATGTTTAAATATGCTCAAAAATGGTTGCTTTTATTCTAAAGTAATAAACCAAAGCGCTTGTGCATACAAACCGAACCTTCACGTTTTTTTTTATAAATTTAGTTCGGAATCACTTCGTTTAACTGCCCATGCTGGAAACTTGCATGTTCTAATTTTATTTTTATTATGTTTCGGCGTGTCAAGCTGGTTAGTCTGAATGCTCATGATTCGTTACATATGTGAAGAAATGAACTGCGGGTTCTAAGAAACGCAGATCTCTGTGAGAGTGAATTATTAAAAATATATTAAATATAAGAATATTGCGGAAGAAAACAACAATTATTCTTATTAAACTCGAAATTACTTCATTTATATATCTGAATCGTAATATGGAAATATAATGTATATATTTCTAATATTAGTGTTAACTGAATATTTATATATATTTAAATATTTCAATCATGCAATATTTAATTTTACTAAGTACAGTAAACTCTCGATTGTCCGCGTTCTTTTCTTTTTTTGCAATGAACGTATTCAATTAGCGTTTCATCGAAATATTCAGTACCGTAAGTGAAGACAAATAAAGTAGGAACACGTATATGCGCAACTTTGTGACCAAATATTTTTAAAATCGAATCCCCATCCGCCAATGACTCACTCACTCACCAAACTACTGGAGCTAGAAAAAAATTGTATGATGGTGTATGACCAAGAATAGGTACAGAAAATCAATCCGAATTTTTTGTTGTATAGAATACACAGCCTAAACGACTGGGCCAAGCGACGTGATTTTTTTATGATGGTACAACATACTAGATACTAAAAACAGAAGGTACTATTTTTGAAACCTTTTATTTCGGTAATACGAACATGAAGGAAAGATATAATGTAATGAAAAATTAACAGGAAACATTTGTAGATTAATTTATTTCTGCAATTTTGAGATATTTATTCTTAATTTCCAAGGACACTGTTTATAATAAAAGACAAGTTTAATTTTAGGACCTCTAAACCGCTTTACCTAAAACCGTGGATTATAGAATGCATACTTAAATGTACCTTCAGGCAAATCTGGCTCAACCTACAAGTTACATATAAGAAGAGCATTACAATACAGCGTTTGCCTGAGAAATTTGAGTTCGCCTGTTTCTCCCAAGCTGACAACATGTGTTGGGAGAAGAGAACCGAAGCTTTCAACTGTGATCGTCACTGCCTTTGATTCACAGCAGTTCCCCAGTTGCATCACGATGCTGGATGACGTTCCAGACTATCTTGCTTTGGAAGAAACATCCCTTGGCAGTGCCGGGAATCGAACCCAGGACCCTACGATCAGCAGTCGGCGTATGAGTGTGGGAAAATAAGTGTGATCAAGAATTTTAAAGTATACTTTCTTCCTAAAATTGTCCTTAATGATGTGGTTTAGTGAACCAGTGAAAATGGCGAGCGTTGTTGCGATCTTGTGTTGCTTGATCCTTTGATTGCCCCGAATCAACTCGTCCACCTGATGTTGATGATCGTCATCAGAGGCCGTTGCGGGCCGTCCACTTCGGTGTGATCATGGAGATTTGATGCGGTGTGGTCTTTCACAGTCATTGCCCACCTCCACACAGTGCTGACGTCAACACAGGCACACCCGTAAACTGCAGTCATACGGCGATGAATGTTGCTGGGCACACAACCTTCCGTTCCGCAGTCAGAAATTCAATGACAGCATGCTGTTTCAACCGCACGTCACCACTGGATGTCATGGATTGCTCCATTACTCTAAAACGAGAAGAGATAGGAAGGTGAAACAAGTGACATTCTATAGCTTAAACATCAGTGCATTAATGATAAACAGTTCAAAATGTTTGAAGTATTATTGGCCAAGTAGTGGGCTTGGAGGCATTACATTTTGAATACCCCTCTTACATTAGGGCAAAAGCGTAACGGATTATGCTGCTGCCCCTCGCAGATGCAAGTCGTCAATCGAAGTTTTGAAGTCTACGATAATAATAATAATAATAACGATGTAATTTATTATTCGCTTTCTCTTGCAGCTTTCTTCCGATCAAAGTCATCCACCAGCAGATCTACAGTTAAATCAGATTCCTAATGTAAATTTAAAGTTTTTTGTACATGTTTTAACGTAAGATCATTTGATTGTACTAAACCTAAACAACAAATGCAGTAGGTGTGTTAAGTAGTGGATATTAGTGATGAAAGGCAAAAAAAAAAAACAATTTCGTCTATAAAACCATGTTTTTTTTTGCTTCGCGAAAAAAAAATTTCCTGGGTTTTCCCCAAAATTTAAAGTTTTTTTCCAGGCCTTTAAAACACTAGGTAAGAGCACGAGAGAACTTCGCAGGCGCCACAGAGTAGGAAAGAAACGATTAGGTCACTACCAACGCTAAGTTCCAGACCGCTTCTGATTGGTCAGAATGGCCTGACCGAGAAGTTCACCTTCTGCTAGAAATAGTGGACCTCACTTCCGCTCAAGGCTCAAGGACAGTAGTAAAGAAGATAGCTATGGGTAATCCTAAATGCTTCCTTTCCTTTCTTTCCTTTACTTTTGGGCAAAACTATAATCAAGCGAGTTGGTGTTATTCTTGCTGGTATTTTATATTTATTTCAGTATTTTTGAAACTTGTGATTTCTTTATTTAATTATGCAGAAATAAAATAGTAGGTGAAATACAGCTTCACCCGCTTCACCTGAAAAACCGTCGCTTCTAAAGGAGAATCGTGACGGGCCGAAGTCTAAAGTTACTACACTGGCCCATATAAAAATAAACTTTTTCATCTCAGAGATTGTAAGCTTCTGAAGAGAAGAGAACTGTAGCATACCTTTACACGTTAACTTACGAAGTAACTATACTCCTTCACGCACTAAATTCTCCTTGTTGCTTTCTGATAATCCTTCTCCTCCTTTTTTTCCGTTTGTTTAAAACACTACTCTTTCCAAAGAGATTCGCTGCCCAATGCATAGTGAGATACTGGAATTGTTTTCTCCAAATCTCACCTTAGCAGCACTATGAATGGTTGCGACAGGGTTGGAAACTACATGATAATTACCACGGTCGTAAGGAATTTCATCGTTCTCCAATGTGAGACCTGTGGTTATAAATGTATTATTAAGACATACACATGTTAACACATACAGACGAAAGGCCGTTCAATGTGCGTAATTGGACGTACTGGGGCAGCTTTGAAAAAAAGAGCGGGGTAGATTTGAACACGGTAGCAGCTTATGTCCCTACAGCTAAAACTTACTGTTGAGCAGAAAAGTTAGTTTGAAACATCACAGTATAGAAGCATTTCAATTAGGCTATGTGTAACATTTTAAACAAAATTTTCACGAGCCCAAAGTTTATGTAAACCTACTGGTTATGCAATCCTCATAACCCTAATGAAGAAACAAGCAAGCAAGTAAGTTCAACGTTTAATAACAACTGCGTAGTTTATATTCTTTGAATGGCTAGTAAAACTTTAGTTTACTTTCTTTTGCTTCTGTATTTGTACCAGCCTAGGGGGGCACCTTTGAACGATAGCCACCCAGTTTCTGTCTTTGCTTTAAGGTGACAATGAAGTACGCAATTTTCTTCGGTGAGCTGCATATGTTCCAATGCATGTGTTTTAGCCGGCCGGGTGGCCGAACGGTCTGCGGCGGTAGGCCATCGGCTTAAAGGTCGTGGGTTCCAGTCCCGCCAGGGACATGGGTGTGGATTTTAACAGCTAAAAGGCCGAATCGTGACGGGCCGAAGTCCAAGTTACTAGGCTGGCTTTATATATATATATATATATAAAGTTTACCAAGAAGTTTTACATGTTATTTATCTCTCTGAACAAATTCTCTGAGTTTGAGGAACCAAAATTAATACGCCAAACAACGTGTTCAAAGTCCCCTTCTTCCTACTTCCATATTGCTCAATGTCATTGTTCCCGATATTTTGATATTGTTTGGTATTTTGGTATATTGATATCGTTCGGTATCATCGATATTTCGGTAGTATTAGGTATTTTCGGTATTTCGGTATATCGATAATTGTTGGTATCCAAAACATACCGAAAGTCGGTATGAAAATCTCAATACCGAACACCCCTAATATATAGTGCTCTTTTGAAAAAAAACTTCCATTCGTTTTCAACATGCTGAGTAACTGTGCTGTTGCCATTTGTGAAAATGTAGGACATATGAGCTCAAAAATGTTTCGATATTGCATTTGCCTTACAGATGAGTGAGAAACCAATTACATGTTTCTTTGATAAGAAATTCTACGTTTCTAGGCAGAGACTGATTACACGCATGTGAATCAGTTATAATTGGATAGAATGGCACACGCACCTAACGAAGTTGGGAATTTCAGCTTACACACCATTATTAATCCCCGCCATTAAACTGGCATTGTCTACACCTACACCTTGCAGCTTTTATAAATTCAGACCCTTCGCAGCAAGCAGATCTTTTAATGCACTGACTATGTTACCTGCATTGCACTCTGCCAATTCGCACAACCCAAGAAACGTACACACTATCCCCTGTCTGTTAAGAGAAAAGTATCTAATTGTTACTCCAAGAGACTTTCGTAGTTGATATGTCATTTGATTCGTCAAGTAACAAACTCCATCACCAACGTAATCTCTAAGCTCATGTTCAAAACGAGGTGACAAAACATTGACTAAAATTGAAGAACTTTTTGTACGGTGTAATTTTAGAGTTTCGGTAGTTGTGCTTTCTGTGAAAACGGATTTACACAAGTCTGTTAAATACTGTTAATTGAGGAATGCTCAGCTATACACAGAGAAAGCTGCCCTTCTGCTAAAGCAGTTTTATCTGAAGACTAAGGCACAGGTTGAAAAATTAGCTTTGGCTGACGTGTACTGAAAGGAGAAGATGCTTTTTGTCCTCTGAACTTGTATGTCTATCCAAAGCAAACGCTTTAGGTTCCAAAGTACATTTGCAATATTTACAAAAACCCTTGCTATGATCCCCATCAACAGATAACAAACAATTCTTCAACCACTCGGAAATAAATTTCTGAGAGTATTGAGTTTCCCCTACGTCCTTTTTTAAAACTCACATACACTCCGAAAATAAAAACATTACGACCACTACGTGAATAAAACTTATATCAAACACAACACTCACGGCGCGCAAAACAGAAACTGAACGGCCTATAATTCGGAGACAAACTCACTCGACGACGTCGTTCAAAGAAATAATTTGAAAATACTACACTACACATTTGATTTCGGGAAGCGGGAATGGGAGGGCTTTACCGTTAGTTTTTACTACTTTGTAGCTTTTCGGGACAAAGAAGTGGGGGTGTGGATGCTGTTTTAATCTTTTCTGAAGTCCAGTTATGAGCTTGATTCTTTTGCTAGAGAGATAAGAGGAGATACAAGGAAAATACAACGGAAGAGGGCCTCTATAAGCTTGACACGGCCGTGGTAGATAAAATTTCGGAAACTCAGGAAGTTTTAGGAGGAATAGTAACGGCAGGGAACTAACTGTTCTGCTTCAAACAAAGATCAAAAAAGAGAGATAGAAAGAAAAGGAAGCTTTTGAGGTTATGTTCTTTTTCTTCAGAAAAAAAAAATCGCAATTGATATTTGGTTCTACAGTCCTGTACACTTGCATCTTCCTGCCTATATCCTTCCTTGTACCCTGTGAGTGTCCCCTTCTCGTGTTTCAGTCATCCCTACGCTTTCCCAGTTTTCCGAAGCGGTCATCACTTTACAAACATGCTGGAAAACAAGACATGGGCGGTTGAATGAGGTGGTGGGAGAAAAGAGAAAGGGTACCTTCTCTCAGTATTAGCCTTCTACGAGGCGGCAAGTGTAATACAAAAGCCTATTGAATTAGGAAGAACTGGTGACTCCTGGTGTTTTCTCAATTCTTTTTCAAGTGAGACACGGCAGAGTGAAAAAAGAGGGTGACCGCTGAAAGACAAGGAGGTGAGGCAGATGCGAAGGAGAGTGTCAAACATTTGAAATGGAATTCATAAAGACAAAACCTGTTTTAGAAAATTCAAATCATATATTTAGAATCTTTTAATAAAGAGCCAGCTTTGGGGCTAAAATTATCCAAATAGAGCCAAAAAGCTCCAACAAGCATTTCTCATTTTGAGAAGCCAAACAAATGAATGAAAGGGCCAGATTTGGCCCCAAGAGAACTAAAGTGGAATCACTGCTGGTGTCTTGCGAACTGAGTTAAATTATGCTAGATTTGACCAGAATGCTACGAGCAAGATGCTAAATGCCTAAACCAAGTAAATTATGCTAAATATAGCATCGCTGAGAGGTTTCGTTATAGTACAACTACTTCCTCTGCAAAAATTGTAGATTTGAATTTCAAGGCCAAACACTAAAGTGTAACGCGTGTTTTTTTTTTTTTAATTCCTAGCCGCAGCTAGGACCCGTGCAGAGGGGTACACCCTCTATTGGGAAAGGGATATTAAGAGAATAAGAAGTTCGGAAGGATTTGTGGATGGGCAAAGTGGTTTCGTTTTATTTTCTTTATTTTTTCAATTCCAATAATCTGGACATTATGAGTTTGTCTCATAATCATATTTTTGGTTGACGGAGGTAGATGATGATAATGGACATGAAGTGCTCTTTGACGTCACAACACGTGGGTTTGTTAGTGAGACAAACGCTGGGTTATCTTCTGTTCAGGGGTTACTCTGAACTAATGAGAGACAGTATGGACCCTGTTAGTAGATGAATATTACTGTGCAAGGTATGATGGTGCTATAAATGCGGGAGTGTCTGGGAGATGAAAGTTGAGAAGGATGTCATGATCAGCATGATCCGGCGGAATGGTGTGATGATAGAGGGAAAAGGGAAGCGAGATAGGGGTATGGACGAAGGTTGTTGTTGGTTGTACTGCGACTATATCGTGTAGTGTTTCGAAAAGTAATGGGTGATGAGATTCGATGCGTTGACGTATGTACTTCAGTCGGAGCTGTTCAAGGTGATAAAGGATATGTGGGAATGGAGTACGGTCATATAGTTCTGCTGTTGGGCTCGGTAATCTGATGCGGAATGCTGTTCGCAGTGCGTGTCGTTCTAGTACTTTCACTTTGTGGTAGAAGAATAAGGCTGCTGAAATCCAGGCGGTGAAGCCATAGGTGAGTACGGGCCGTAGGAACACTTTATAAGTGTTAAGTAATGTTGCCGATTGTAGACCCCAAGTGGTGCCGGTTAACCGTTTCAGAAGATTAAGCTTATTGTATGCTTTGGATGCGATATGACTTAAGTGTGGTCGCCATGTCAGGTGGTGGTCAAAGATGATTCCGAGATAAGTGACAGTTTTGGTAGGTTGAATTGGCGTATTATGGATGGTGATGGATAAGCGATTAGGATTTCGATGGACGCGCGTGCGGCGATTTGGCGGGATGAAAACAATGGCTTGAGTCTTATTTGGATTGATTTTGAGTCTCCACTTATCGCACCAGTCTGTAAATCGTACTATTGCTGAATTTAAAGCGAAATTGATCTGCTGGATGGTTTTGGCTTGGGCAAGAAATGCTGTGTCGTCAGCGTACTGGAAAAGTTTAACATTTTCAGGCAAAGTAGACATATCGGCGACAAACAGTAAATATAGAAGGGGTGATAATGCAGAGCCTTGAGGAACTCCTGTGTGGAGGAAGATGGGATGAGAGAGCGTGGAATTTATGTTGATGTAGGAGAGTCGGTTAATGAGAAAGTTGAATATGAAACGGAGGTAGCAGATAGGAAGGCGAAATGAGAGGAGTTTGTGTATGAGGGCTTCGTGCCAGACTTTATCGAAGGCCTTTTCAAGATCGAAAAGCACCAGGCATGAGGGTTGAGATTTATTGTAATGATGAGTGATTAAGGTTGTTAGTCGTAGGAGTTGGTCATTAATACAGTATCCAGGACGAAAGCCAGCTTGAGTGGGAGGAATTAGGTTGTGGTCATTGAGGTGTGTATGTAGGCGGTGGACGAGGATTCTTTCAAGGATTTTGCTGAAGATGGGAGTTAGTTGTATGGGGCGGTATGAGGAGACTGAATCGGGAGGTTTGTGAGGTTTTAGGAACATTAGGGTTTTTGAGGTTTTCCATTCTGCGGGTATGTAGCCGGTGCGGAGAATAAAGGTATATATAGTGGACAGGAGATGAAGGAGGTTGTAGGGAGCTTCTTTGAGATGTCGATAGGATATATTGTCCATGCCTGGTGCGGTGTTACGTTTGTGCGTGGTGATGTGGGTGATATCGTCAACAGTGATGGGTGCAGTGAGTGGGTTATTTACAGGAAGACTGTGGGTGGGGTTTGGCTGTAGGTGAGGAGATGATAGATTGAGTCTGTGAACTGGATGATGACGTTGTGTATGGGTTGGTTGGATTGGGGTGAAAATCTCTTGGAGGTGTTCGGCAAATGCTTCTGCTTTGTCAGTGTCAGTGTGTAATGGTTGGTTGTTATGAATGAGAGGATAATGTGTTTTAGTATATTTGCCTGTGAGTACATTAAATCGTTTCCAATACTTCGTGGGATGATGAGTGGCGTCAAGGTTATTGCAGGTTTTAACCCATTGTCTGGTTTTGTAGGCTTTGAGGTAGTTTCTGACTGTACGTTGGAGCTGACGGTGAAGGCGGAGGGATTCAGGATTTTTGGTGCGTTGATAATCTTTGTAGAGTTGTCGGGATCGGGTGATCAGAGGAAGGTATTGAGGAGGTAACTTGGGTCTTGATGGTATGGATGTGGAGGTAGGGATGAAATTTTTTGAAGCAGTTTGGAGTGTGGTTGTAAGGTATGACATACAGTGATATAGATCGTGTTCGGTCTCGGGAGATGACAGGTTATCAATTTGTTCTGTTAGATAGGTGCGATAAGCAGTCCAGTCGGCTTTATCATATCGTAATGTAGTGCGTGATGGTGGTGGATTTTGTTGTCGGTGTTGTCTAGGAGTGTCTATAATGAGCTTGATAGGTGCATGATCGCTACCGATGAGATCAAGTACGTCTACATGATGGCGCGTGTTTAGATTTGTGGAAATGATAACTGCATCCGGTGTGGTGTTTGAGTCTGGGCGAGTTGGCTTGGGTAGTGGGATGATGTTGCCAATAGTTTGAGTGA
>JAGDQP010061570.1:0-12019 GCA_022664845.1 Lepisma saccharinum
AGTGTGTCTGAGGAAACCGAGTGTTTTGGTAGTCGGCGAAAACGTTTACAAAAATTTTAATTTTTTTAAATAAATTGTAGTGCTTTGCTCAGCCATTATTTTATTTTACCTTTAAAAAAATGTATTTTATATAATAAACCATTTGAACTGTATTTTTGTATTATCACAGGATACCTGACATATTACTATAGAAGGTACAAGTCAGGTGTTCATTTACAAACAGGCCCAAAAAATGAAATGGGGATGACATTGTTGGGTTCGCTTTATCAGTTTTGAACATATTAGTAAGATTCTGCGATTCCAAAAGTCATTTGAATTTCGTAACAATTTACAAATTTACTGTTTGTAAAGGACAGAAACACAATTAAAAGTAAGATTGTAAAATGTTTTAACTTTTCCATTATTTATTTACAAACAGCAAAATATTTATTAATTACTACTTTCTCGAACTATTGTTAAGATATTCATACCTGTAAATTTAAAAATTAGAAGTGTATAACAAGTATTTGTGTCAATTTCGTAACATTTATGGTGCATGGGTAAGGAATCGTTTGGAAATATAATTGCTAGTCTCTGTGCTTTTGCATATCTATACCACATTCCATTGTTTACTCATTCTACATATTTGGTTAGGTTTGTTTCGGCGTGGTTTGAAGTACGCTTCTTGTGTTTTATTAATAGAGTTGATAATTATTTTTATACAATGCTTAGTAACTACATTTGCTTGAAAAACAAGCAAGCTAGTCTTGATATCATCAACAGCATTTCTTTTGTACCTGGGGACAGTAGCGGCGCAAGGCGTTCGTTCGTTCGTTGTTGGTTCGTTGGTTCAGAGCAGCGTAGGGAATCACGGAGGCAAGACCTATGTTACTTCGTTCTCCACGGATCGAGAACAATTACTAAAAAGAATAAAATAGAAACGCAAATATCACCGAAATTGCACGTAAAGGGTAACTGAAAACATAAAAGAATAAGTTCCCCACTTTAATAAATACAGCAGGGTAATAAATTAACTCGAGAATAATGTAATTTATGGACAGATAGGGATAACAGTCAAATAAGGTCGCTTTAAGGGCCAAAAATTCACTGATAGGTTTCTGACTGTAAAAAGATATCAGTTAGGTCAAAGCAAATATCCTTTACTGATATTAGTTAAACAGCACTAAGGTCGCTTTAAGGGACAAAGAAGATAAAGCATAATTATAAGCATAAAGATTATGAAGCATAATTAGGGACACCTAAATCTAACATAAGCTATATCCTTCCTACTCCCATTACATTTCCTAATCCAAACTAAGAATATGACAGAAAATAGAAGGAAGTCAGGAAACAGAGCAAGCAGCAAATCGCCAGAGAAATCAAGAAGAAAAGGAGATAAGAAAGATTACACACCAAATACAAATCAAACACCTGCAGAAGGAAATATGTCAAAACAATATCAAACAAATACGAAGGCTACGCAGAACGAAATGAAAAGAGAGCACAAAAAGTTGACAGAGGAATTAAAAATAGTTTCAAAGAATGACTGTGGTGGAAGAGGAGGATATTTCGTCAGTGGAAGAGTGTGGTACTTCACCCAGATCGACCCCTTCAAGAGATTAGTCCATATATGATGAACCAGATTCACCAAATTGTCAATTTTCATCCTCTTCCTCATCACCTAAATCACCTTTGAACCTATCTACTTTAAATACCCCAGTCAAAAATTCAAATGAAACTAGAGAGACTGATAGTCAGGATAAAGATGATTCCAACACAAAAGCTAAAGCAGAGGAACATGTTAGGCTAGACAGTCAAACATCTAACACAACAAACAAAGAGGAAGTTAGACGAGAAGTAGTGGAAAAGGGAATTAGGGAAACTACTACAGAAACAGTTACTTCTAAAGAAAGCAAACAGTTAGATAACTTCGGAATAATAGTAAAAAACATAAAAAAGCGATCTAAATGATCCTTTCAAACTGGACAAATTAATAAAGGATAGATTACCAGATTTGGGCCTCAATATTCATCAGTCGCAGAACCTAAATGAACTAAGATTCCAATTCAAATCCAAAATAGATAAAGAAAGATTTTGTGATAAGTTCAAAGCGGAAGATTTTGGACCAAAAGCAGAGATGATAGTAATAGACAACAAGAAAAACAATCCCCAGAAACCCATTTCAAACACAACTTTCACTTGCGTAGCAAGAGGTATACCAATCAAAGACACTGAAGCAATTTTGGAACACTTAAAAGAAAGTAAACTTTCAATTACAAATGTGACGCTCATTACAAATGATAAGGGACCATTACCATTGATTAGGATTTTTACCAAAGAACCAAATCTTGTGAGCCATCTCATTACTAATGGAATTATTATAGCATGTTTCAAATATAGAGTAGAGGAATCAAGAACAAAGGGAAGACCCTTTCCTTGCAGAATATGTTTCTTATATCACCAAGATAAGCCATGCTCCAAAATACTTTCGTGCTATAAATGCGGGGAAAGACATCAAAGCTACACATGTAACAAAACACTTGAAAAGAATTATTGCGGAACATGTAAGATACATGATCACAGGACAGCGGCATAGGTTTACCCTAAAAGACCTAAGAAGAGTCAAACCTCTGCCCCCACCAAAATATATAGAGCTCCACCGGACATAAATAGTACAATAGATTTTCCAGATCTAACTCAAAAGAACCAAACAGGAAATTACATTAATGAGAACAATGATAACACAGAGCTGTTAACAAATATAAGATATAGTCAGGATATTGAACACAAAATAAGCGCGTTAATTGAAGAACACACGTGTAGGATAACAAATTGGGTTTTGTCCATTTTGAGTTTATCTTTACCACAAGAGGTTGTATCGAGATTAAATACAATTATAAAGGCTCCTTCAGAGGAACTTCTTAGAAGACATTTAAATATTATTCAATCTATTGATGGTCATATACACATAGGAAATTAAACCTTTGACAAAAAGCAAAAAACAAACAGGAATTACACAAACACAAAACAGGGATTAACCGATGATGGCCAATAAACAATTACATAAAACAAATACAGTTTTGCAAAACAATTTGAAAATAATGTTTGTTAATATTAATGGTATGAGAGAGAGAAGATCTATGAAACAGTTCAATTGGCTACTGACAAACAAATATATATAATGGTCTTAAATTAAACTAAATTAACCAGAAATATTAAGCTGAATGCAGCAGGTTACAAAATGTTTAGAAATGACAGAAAAATAGCCACTGGAGGAACCGCCATACTTATTAGCAATAAATTTAGCGCTAACGATATAGAGATTCCGGAGCATTTGAAAGATGAATTAACTACACCACTAACAATAGCTATTCAACAACCGAAAGATCCGATTATTCTGGCCACTTTGTATTCAAGTCCGAGAACAGATATCAACACAAGCATACCATTATTTAAGTATTTAACAAAATTCCATAAAATAATTATAGCGGCGGACATTAATAGCCAACACCAGCTGATGGGGGATCCAATTACAAATGATAATGGGATTAAATTATTTCAGTACTTACTCCAATCTCCGTTGATAAATGTTAATGTGGGACCGAATCGTTTTGTGAATAATGTAGAGACGGCACCAGATAATAAGATATTCATTTCACCGACTCTATCTAATAAACTCATACAAAAAGATGTAGAACTTTACTTGCCTTCAGATCATGGAGAGATCTATTTGAATTTTAACCTTGATACATACAGAAGTTTAACAGTTTCGAGATATCCAAATTATAATAAAACTGATTGGGAAGCCTACAGAAAACATTTAGAAAACAATTTAAAAAATATACAAGCAACAATAAACTCAGCTGAATATATTGATAGAGTGAATCAAACTATAACTAAAGGTCTTCAAGAGGCTCTTGAGAAGTATATCCAATATAACAAGATAATCCCACACACTGAAAGACTCCCGGCTGACATCATTGACATTATAAAATACAAAAGACATATAAACAGATTACATCATAAACAGCCTACAGAATATCTTAAAAAGTAAATCAATCAGTTACACAAAGAAATAAAGCAAAACATTGCCATATTCAGAAAAAATAAAATAAATGATTTCTTTTCCAAATTGACAGAAAATGATTATAAAAAACACAAAGAATTTTTGGAAATCTATAACAGCTTTTAGGGGAAGAAATTACCTTACCAAATAAATTAGATAATTTATCAATTTTGTCCAATAAGGATTTTCACGATTTGTTTTATTCTAAATTCAAGGAGAGAATAGGAGAGGATGCAACCAGAAATACGGAAAGAATACAAAAAGAAGTGATGAAAGCTGCGTCAAAAATTAGAAAATTAAGAAATCATTTTCAGAACATTACAGATCAGGATAAACTTGATAATCCGTCTGATGCCACTAAGGCACTTTTAGCCGATATCACAGAAGATGAAATATATATAATTCTAAAGAAAAAGAGAAATACAGCACCCGGTCCGGATGGTATACCATATATTGCACTACAAAGGAGCCCACCTATATTATTCAAAATTTTAACCAATCTCTTTAATACATCTTTGAAATTTGGAGTTCTACCACAAAAGTGGAAAACAGCATTTACTATATTCATCCCCAAGCCTAATAAAAGCCGGTTTTTATCCTCAAATTACAGACCTATAACCCTTACAAACACAATTGCCAAGATATGCGAGACAGTAATAGCAAAAAGACTTAATGAATATCTGGAATTAACCAATCTTCTCACAAAGCATCAGGCAGAATTTCAAAAAAAAAGTATGAACTATAGACCAGTTAAAGAGGATTATCACAGACATTCAAATAGTCTTAAACAAGGGATGGAGGGCGGGTGCAGTGTTTATGGACCTCACGTCGGCTTTCGATACGGTTTGGCATGAGGAACTAATATGCAAACTTTATTCAATGAATCTCCCATAATCAGATGGATTATCCAATTTCTAACTAAAAGAACCACAAAAATTAGATCGCAGGAGAAATTTTCAGATGAATTAGAAATCAGGAAAGGAGTCCCTCAGGGTGCAGCTCTTAATTCAATATATGTAAACGATACTCCATCATTCCCTCATGACTTGACTCAGCTGGGATTGTTTGCGGATGACACTGTATTGTACCACGCCTCTATCTTCTAAATAAATAATTTCCAAACTGAGAAAGATAACTAACTAATTCATAAGATAGTGTAAGACATGGAAATTACTACTAAAAGAAGGAAAGACACAGTTCACAATATTTTATCTGACAGGAAAAGGGATAAGGGCAGATAAAAGCAAATTCATCACAATAGGAAAAACAAAAATTAAACCATCTTCTGATGCTAAATATTTGGGGATTACACTGGACCGGAGGCTACACTTTGGAACTCACATAAAAGATAGAAGAAAAAAGGCATGACAAGTATTTTCGACATTAAAGACCATACTACTGTCTAATATTTGACACAAAATAAAGACCAGAATTTGGCGCCCAAGTCAGATGCCTCACCCTTACTAAGACACTGATGATAGGATTTCTAGTTCGGCTACAATGCAATTATATCTATAATGTACTTGAGAGCTCTTTTTTGTAATTTATGCACATCGGAAAACTACACACACAAAAAAGAAAAGCAAGCCAAGCTTTGATTTTTAGTTAAGATAACGCTTAGAATAAATACTTTGATGGCATCCAATATTTAGCTTGTCACTAGCTGCAACCTTCTACGTAAAACCTCACCAAACGTGAGAAAACGCGTTGAGCAAATAAACACTTGGCGATGATGCGTATAGAATCCGCACCTTTTGTACAAGGTAACCAAAAATGTTTTTGACGTTCTAGAGCAGTGATAAACAAAGAGCAATACAGTGGCCGGTACGTACCTTTAGGTTTCGAAGTAAGCTCCATCAGCATCCAATAGCTTTTGACAACGTTCCTGCAGCTGCACAAGACCCTGGTAATAAAAGTCGGCGGTCTTCGAAGCAGAAAAATCCATGAGTGCGTTCCGCAGGTCTCCCTCAATTGCGAAGGATCTCCCATGGAGGTGGTTGTCGAGGGAATGAAACAGGTAGTAATCGTTTGGCACAAGGTGCGGTGAATATGGTGCATGGCACAATGTCTCCCAGCCAAGTTGCTGAAGGGTCTCCCGGGTCCTCTTTGCCACATATGGCTTGGCAGTGTCGTGGAGGAACAGCACATCCTTGCGATTCACCAATGCCGACTCCTTCTGCAGCAATGCACGGTGCACGCTTTGCAACTGCTGTGAGTAGAGGTCAGCAGTGATGGTCTGACCAGGTGGAAGGAGGTCGTAATGAACCACTTAGCGACAAGTTCACCATGCAGAGAGAATAACCTTTCGTGGGTCAAAGGTGGTCTTGAGGTGTGAGGAACAGGATCACGTGGTGACAATCAATGTCTGGTACGCTTAGTAGTGTCATAGGGGATCCACTTTTCGTCACCAGTGAGTAAGCGATCAAATATGGGTCTGTTCAGGTGCTGAGTGAGCAAGGACAAACAGGCTGTCACTTGTTGTTCCTTCTTGGCTGTCAACAATATATGGAGTACCCATTTGCTTAACCTGTATGGCTTCACTATCCCATGTAGATGTAGTCTGACTATTTCAGCGAAAACATGGAACCTTTCTGCAAGTTCATCTCACGTTAGACTACTGTCCCCGTTGATGAGTGCTTTCAGGGCCTCGTCATCCAACACATGTGGTCGTCCACTGCGAAGTTCAGCACTAAGGCTCACATCTCCCGAACGGAATTTCTGGAACCAATACCTAGCAATGCGTTCGTTCACGGCATTCTCACCAAATGCCTGGTATATGTGGCGACTTGATGCAGCAGCTGACAGGTCGAATTTAAAGTCATACAACAATAACAAAAAAAAAGAGAGAGAGAGAAAGAACAAGCTGCTTCGATACTTCCATTTCTCTTTTACACTTGGCGAGCTATGGCTGCTGTGTATGAGCACCGTGCCTGTATTCCTGAAGGTCAATGGTCAGACTAAGTCCCGATCGCTTGGCAGGCACGTGCGTCATTTCGTTTCATCTCTGTGAGCGCATGTTTAATGGCCATCAAAAAACGGCAAAAACTTCTTTCGTTACCTTGTAAATGAAGATAGCGGAGAAGTGAAGGACTGGCTAACAGTACTAACGATATAGTGAAATGGGGTGGAGTGGGAGCTGGTGTGCAAGAGTGATGGAGTAGACTCATTAGAGGAACGGGCTGGAAATTGGCCCCATGCTCTGACTTCTAAGGTGCAAAAAATCATATCATTTCTTCTTGAGTTCATACCTCCAAAAATGGATATAAATTTTTCAGATGTGACGATTGCACTCCTGATTAGCTCTGAGCTCTTAAGAACAAATTGGAAATTTTCTACGATTTAGTAATGCGTAACGGTCTGGCATGGTATTATTACAAAAAGTATAAATGATATATTTTCCTAAATGTACGCGCACAGCGTACATGAAATATTACTACAGCAGCTACAGGTCAGATCAAAGTACTTGTATAATATACTGAGATGTCCACTTCAAAACGGGTTCTTCTGCAAAAATTTTGAAATTGAGATATTGGTATTGTTGAGTTCGTTTTATCCGTTTCGAACATATCAGTAAGATTAAGATTTTACGATCCCAAAAGTTTTCAAATTCATTTAAATCTCGTGAGAAATTAAAAGACAGAAATATAATTAACAGTAAAATTTGCATATAATTTTATCTTTTCCAATGTTATTTTGCAAAAGTAAAATATTGGTAAACTACAACAATTTTTAGGATACCTACAAATTTTCCTTAGCATTTAAAAAATAGATGTGTATAACAAGGGCTTGTGTCAATTTCCTAACATTTATGTCGCTTGGACAAGGACCTGTTTGGAAATGAACGTCTGGAAAGATAATAACTAGCTAGTCTCTGTGTTTTTCACAGACCTATATAGTTTACTAATTCCACGTTTTTGGTGATGTTTGTTTTGGCGTACTTTGAAGTACGTTTCTTGCGTTGTATTAATAGCGTCAATAATTATTTTTATACAATGCTTAGAAATTACATTTGCTTCAAAACAAACAAGCTAGTCTTGATATCACCAGCAGCATTCATTTTTACTGTTTCTTTCACTTGTATTACTTATACGTATCCTGAAATACGTATATGATAGCACACATTGTCCATGTTATATGTGAGGGTAATTAAGGGAGTACAACATATTGTTAAGGAACATTGTTTTTTCATATAGGACCTATATACCTATTACCTATAGGACCTATTTACCTGCTGTTAAGGGCCTATTGTTGTTGGCCTATTTAGAACACTAGAGTCAATATGCATTATTTACACAATTTTCGTGAGTCCCCAACGAGCTCCTCGAATAAAATCTTCTGGAAGAAACACTGTTTGTTTTGTACCTGAAGAGACCTCATTAACCCATTTAATTTCCCTCACGATAGCAGAACTTATGAAGAAATCTCCTGTGATATAAACACCCCGCTTAACACCTGTTTTTAGCGCTTTTAGTAAGGCAAAATATGCTATATTCCGTATACTACCTGAATACGAAGCATATAGCACATCTGTAAACCCATGGCCAAGATCACAGCAGTATTTCCTTAGTGTTCAGACGGTTTGAATTTTCCCGTGTTTTTAGGGTTAAGAGGGTTCGTCCCACTGTGCGCTGGTCCCCACAAATGAATAATTGCTCGTTAAGACAAATCTGTAGAGCTTCTCGATGGTGGTCGGTGACGCAGTAACTATGCCGTCTCAGGACTCTTATTTGTGCCCTCGCCTGTAGTCGGATGGTTGAAAATCGTGACTCTCCACAATCTGAATATGCTTTATCGTGCTTGTGAGTCGCCGCGGTTTCTTCAATTTTCCGAGGGTCTTGGCATAATGGGCAAGTAGGATATAATGGCTAAAAGTGGTAGTCTGCGCTTACGATTGTGTTTGAGAGAGATCACATTCAAATTCACTTGTTCCGGGCCCCAGATTGCCTTGCGCCGGCCACTGCCTGGGGAGAACTCATTAACCCATTTTCTTTACCCTACGATAGCCGAACTTCAGAAAACATCTCCTATAATGTAAGCAACCTGCTAAACAGTTGTGTGTTTAGCGCTTTCGGCTAAATGAAACATGCTATATCATGTATACTACGTGAATATGAAGTAGATAGCACCTGATGGTAAGTCTGTGAGCAAGATCCAACCATTTTCTCAGAGTTCAGATGGTATTAATTTCGCCGATTTATTTTGTTTGTTTTTGTCCCACTGTGCGCCGGTCGCCGACACAGGCGAATAATCGCTTGAAGGATAAATCATGAGTACATCGATGGTGATTGATCACGCAATGACTATGCCGTCTCAGGACCCTTCTGCGCTTGGCTGTAATCGGATGATAGAAAAGCATGACTCTACAATCTCAATCTCTATCATGAATAGATTATAGCGAGTGAACGAGAAGTTCTCCATCTTAGCTAGTGAGTCCCCAGTGAGCCACGCATTTTCCCGTCTTACTTTACGTCGCCACTGATGAAGAACTCACGTCTTGAAATATTTTAGTGCACTTTATGAACTACTGAACCATCCACAGTTAAAATTCACATAAATCGTCAAGAAAAGAAGCTAAGAGATTTGTATCTACGATTGTTTTCCAAACCAAAAAAGTGCGTGGATAAATACAAGCTGAATTCCCTGTATCAAGAAAATGGGCATTATTTATAAAAACGTGCATAATGCATCTTTTAAGGGACACTTGACTTTTAATTCAATTGAACAAGATTAGTCGTTTAGAAATATTGACACACTTTAAAAATTCATTGTTCCTATTAAATAAATATAAAACTACTTGTTTAGGTTTAGAATAAATTAAGTCGCTAAACAGATTTCTTGCGAGTTTAAAATTAGTGCCAGAATATTACTACCATTTATGGTTTATTTTCCTGCAAAGACAGTCTTGTTTCACGGAAAATATGATATATAGTTGAATGAAGGCAATTGTAAGCCCCAAAAGTAATATTTTAATCACCAAACTGAATTTAATATCTACGAATATTTTACCAAATACAACGTTAATACACAAATTGTACTTACCTCAAACTGAACCTTACATTGCCATCTTTAGAGTAGAATCAGTACCGTGTACAAGACGCACATTTATTATGTAAATTTTAATCGAAAAAGATTAATTGTTTATTATACTAATGATTTTACTTATCCGTAAATTTTAGTAGCAAGCACACCAATACACAATACCTAAATTTAGATAACTCACCCCCGATGCCTATCAAATTAAGTAGACATTCTTACGGTGCACATCATTTCACAGAACAAAAACACCAATTTCATATAGAAGAAAACACCGAATTACTTGCACACACACAGAAAACCACACTGAAATTATATTTTATTTATTTCAAAAACCAGAAGAAATCACTGCACACACCACATATATCACAATAAATCACCTCACACACTGATGAACACCACTTCACACAAACAAACTGCCATAAAGATGCTTCGTCTCGTCCACTCCCGGTCAAGGCCAATATGGAAGGTGTAAGACGCCAAACTGCAGCATTCGATTCACAGCTCATTTTATAAAAGACATGGAGAAAGAGCTTTACCTAAAAGTTGTTGTTATTTAGCAGTCGATGCTGCCCTATATATTAACTAACTTTCCGGACATTGGCTGCATTATAATATTGCTTTTATATAACTTTCGGAGGCAGCGTAAATTTTGAGCAGCCTTTCCTACTTGACGACCATGTTTTAACTGCTGACTGGCCTCAACAAGTCAGAGACATTGTCATCTGGACAAATAAAAAAAACTCTTTGAAGAAAGTCGAAGACGAAAAATATCACCGACAAAGCCCGAACAAAAAAAGAAAAGAAAACACACACAAACAAGGGAAGAGGGTAAGATATGTTGCGACCAAGCAGAAATGGATCGCTACACAGTAAACCTTGCACTTCGTTCCAGAGCTGAAACCTGGCCATTTTGCTGGGCTGGACCGATCTGAACATAGGTAACCTTGCTACCTTGTGACCCGGTGAGAAACTTGACTGAAATGCCCCGGTCTGTGAATGTGATGATTGCGAATTTTACGGGTCGTATTTTTCGTTCTCTGGGATAACACCTCCTGTCTCGGACACCGCTGAAAGAAACTTTGTTCAAACTCAAGAAATAATTATAAACTCTTCTTTGCTGTCCCGGGTCAGACTGATTCCGAAGCATAGACCTGGTACTAAACTTGCCCCGGTGACTTGTTTCAGCTCTGATACGTTCAAGTTCCTCGATAGCATAACGATAGAAATTTGTTTAGTTGTAGAATATGTGGTGGTAAGCCGGTCATGTCTAAACCGTCCAAACATTCAGTGGGATGTTGGAGAAGTTTAGTTTCTTAATTAAAGAATTTATACTGAAGTAGGTTCTTGATTTACCAGGTAGCCAATCTACATTTTCGCATTTCATAACAATGTTCATGTTTACGGGCTAAAATTGCTTTCCCCAGACAAACTGGAAATATCTGCAAATGATGTAATATTCTTCACGCAAGTGTCAAAGATTATATTAGTTTCTGAGATTATAGATGGTGGCAAACCTATAGAATATGACTTCTCCGAATCCACTTACGGATATGCAACATAAGCTACCAGGGTGAAGTTGTATCCATATTCATATTCAAAACGGTATTGAAAAGTTTTCAATATTTTAAAATAATTACAAAGGCATAAATAAAGAAAATAAAAATTGCCGAATGTAGAGCACAAAACAAAGAATTAAACGCGAAACAAATTTTATGCATCAGGGTAGCCAGCACAGCGTAATCGTTGTCCAACTCTCATATTCATATTCAGATTAGAAAGTATTGAAAATAATTCATTTTTTAAGAGCATTAAAAGGACATAAATAAATAAAATAAAAATTGCCGAGTGTAGAGCACAAAACAAAGAATTAAACGCAAAACAAATTTCCTGCATCAGGGTAGCCAGCATAGCGTAATCGTTGTCCAACTCTCATATTCA